>VXAD01012525.1:542788-586004 GCA_013399195.1 Dicrurus megarhynchus
TTTTTTGAAGCACCTGTTTACCAAACTGTCATTTTTGTCCTAGATGGATGATGCTCAGAAATACAATGGAGAAGTAGAAAAAGCTAAAAGAACTCAAACTTTGTTCACCAGCATTTCCTTTTCACAACCAGACTCTGCACACCCTCTCTCCACTGGTGCATTCAGAAGCAGAGGTGAGGAGGAAGAGGAGGAAAAAGGTGTTCAGCCAACACCTCCTCCTAATTTGGCATTACCTTTAAAGTCCCAAGACCAAGATGCTGGAAGCAGTATTCCTAAGCCAGAGTATGGCATTCCTCCTGATTCTCTTTCACTTGCATCTTCTGCAGAAACTGCGAGTCCAACAGAGCCTAAGGATTCAAAATCCATGGTAAGTGTGGAAATAATGTGATTACTTGGTGTAACTGAATGCCACAGCAGAATAAAAGAGAAAATAACTAAAAGTGCATCTAATGCAAGTGGTTTTCTGGTAGTAAGAGGACAGCTCAGAGACCTGCTATTTCCTTTGATTTAATTTAGGGGAAAGAGAATATTTGGGGGGAAAAAATTTACTCTTTTGCTGAATTTTTCCCTACCCATTTTGTCATGTGCTTAATTTTATTTATCATTCTCATTCAAAACAGTTATTCTACATATCATTTAATGCTTGCAAAATTTCAAAGTTTTTTGTTATTCTTCAAATTAGCACATTGTGCATGCAATCAGGTGTGACAGATGAATTATCTGAGCTGCTGTAGCATTCATTTGCACTTTTAAACTGGTGGTGGAAAATAAAGATCAGCTTTTCAAAGGCTGGCCATAAACATCAGTATCATACTGTCCTTTTTTCCATCTGTTGTGGGTTGAGCCCTCTTTTTTTTTTCTTTAGCTATTTGCTTGAATCTAATTAATGTTCACGTTAATTTGGAAGTAAATTACCATCTCTTTGTGCATGTGCTTATTGGATAAAGTGTTGGGTCTTTCAGTGTTCTTTTTGAAATACGTGTCTTAAGTGCTGTTTCCTCCAATTGATTGCATGTTTCACCAACAATACCTTTAATTTTTGATACCTTTCTGTACCATCTGATGATGCAGTTCATAACCCTTGACAGATTTGCATTCTTGATCCTGCTGTAAAATTTAATTGTGCCAGTTGCTTGGGTGGAGGTTGTAAGACCTTGGATGCTGATTTATGAAATCACTTCCCATACCACCTTTTTAGAAATTCATTTGCTTCCAAACATTCTTCTTCTTAATCACTTGTGGAAAAGAAATACATTGCAGTTTAGTACCCCTGATACCTCTTGGCCATTGTAATTAATTTATCAAAATATTTTGAAATTGTGATTGTTGTATAAGGAAAGAGATCATGATCTCTTTTTTTTCTGTGTTGTAGCAAAATCAGGCAGAGGAATTTCTGTTTTAATCAGTGAAAACTGATAGATTAGATATGAATTCTTAGCATCTCTTTAAGCAAGGCAAATGCAAATAGCATGTACTAGGTCCATATTTCTTTCCTGTCATTAGTTATGAGATTACAAATGCCTCCTAGACGTGAGTAATATGGAGGGGGGTATTTTTTTTTTTTAAAGTTAAGAAAATCTTGACTGTGTTATAACTTAACAAGCTATAAGTTAAAGAATGCAAGTTGCATTTGATGTGTTTGTAAATCATTGCCAGAGAGATTGATATAGTTCCCTAGTCATCAGGGCCATAACACCAGGCCTAGGGAGCACTGTTTTAGAGATGACCTATAAAATGATAAAGTTCATAAAAATGATAAAGTTCAGTGTACAAAGTCACATTACTCCTCTGACAAGAAAGATACATTTGAAGAGTCATGTTGGGATGGTGGAAAAAAAAAAAATTAAGACCAGTAGTAATTTCCAGGAACACACTCAAACTCTAAAGGTTTGTATGTTCTCTAGCCCAGTGTGCTAATCTGTTTAGTAGATTCACTTTCATTATACTCACCTGAGGACTGGGGTTGTATGGGAGTGTTTGCAAGCCAGTAGCTGTGTTGTGAAGAAAAGACTTAATTTCTACCCTGGGCTGTAATGGGGAGTGTTTTCCCAGGAATGTTCCCATAACACGAGGCGATACCTTGGGACGATGTCGTGCAGTGTTGTTTTCTTCTGTATCCAGTGCTCAGGTGCTGCTGAAGCCACCTCTGGCTGCACCTCCCTGAGACTCTGGCTGGCTCCATCTGCTTGTGCAGTGCTCTCTGGAGCTGCCTGTTGCATCTTACCAACATAGGAGCTTGGAGGAATTGGCATAGATTTCTAGACTTTTCAATATTTTAAGTTAGGGAAAATAAATCCCACTCTTCACGAAGGCTGGTTCACTACGGAACTAAAATGTAGGTGTACATTTAATGCACCTGTAAAAATGTGCAGGGTCCCTTCCATGCACATTTTGCTGGAATATATTTATTAAACATTGTTTGACAGAAAAATCTGTCTTTTTTTTCCTTTTATATCGATGTCAATGTCATGCTAAAGAAGTGCATAGCATGCATTTGGGTATTTTAATTGTTTTTAATGAATTCACATTAGAATGTTAATGTATGCAGCACATGCTCATAATGTAGTGTGGGATTGAAAGCAAGTGTTACAAAATGTTTTCCCATTCAGATATTCTTGTTGTTTAAAATGGTGATGTTAGATTTTGATTCAGATTCTGAAAGCATCTTGAAAGTCCTTTAAAGCCAAAGATCTGACTTTAGCTAATTTTGGGATTAGTTTTGTTATCTAAGGTCTCCATTACAAAAACCATAGGAAGCTGGTAGTATTTCACACAAAATCAAAAAGATGATTGTGCACTCGATTAAACCTAGTTGCAGCATTGAGCCTAAAGGAAACTGATGATGCTCATGGTAGGATGTACAAGAAAAAAATAAGATTGATTACTGTTATCTAGTTTTTTCACATCTCTGATGCTCTCTCAGGAGGCAGTACATGTCACAAATTCACAAGACAATACACGAAGAGTCATTTAGGGGTTTAATTTCCTCCAAGTTCTTAAATTTTTTAACATTGTGTTACAAAACATTTAAAATAATAGAAATGCAGAGTAAAATATACATGTAGAGAAAATGTAAATTGAAAACACACCTGTTTGAATAAAAAGCAAATGAGTTAGTTAACTGACTTCAATACTGTTTCCTTTGTCTGTGATGCTAATAATAAATGATTAAAGTGCACATTGTGAGCAGCCTCACTTATTTAGAGGATAAACTTTCCCTCATTTAGATTCCTGTGATACCAGATACTGTAGTGTCATGTTTTATTTTTCAGGAACAGTACAGTGAAATGAGAATCAGTATAAACCAGAGACCTGGCCACAGTCGCAGCTTTGGGTTTACAACAAATTGGAGTTCTTCAGGAGCCATTGTACAGACAGTTGAAGAAGGTAAATGTGTATATATACAAAAATTTTTATTCTTATGTTTAGTTTGCAGAGGCTTCTAAATTAAGGCATTTGCTGCTAAGAATGGTGCAAACATTTTAAAACATCGTGTATAGAACTGAAAAGTCAGTATTTAGTTTGCTAATGTGTTTCTGTGAATCCTCATCTCTTGAAACGGATTGAGTGTAGAAATACAAAAATGCATTTTCCTAATTGAGGAAGATATAAACATTATTTGTTCACCAAGCCTCTTACAGAACAGTATTATACTGACTTCTTATACCCAGATTGTTTCTTTCAGCTAAGTTTAAAAGATTTCACTTCACATGGTTTGTAAACACATGCAGAGGGAACTTAGGAGTTAATACTCTTTTTTCAATTTCTCCGTTCTTAGTCATGCTGAATTTTGGAGACAGCTTATATTCTTAAGTAGTTGCAACTTCTAAATTGATTTCCAGTGCAGTTTTTTTTCAGTTGTTTTAATACTGAGGGAAAGCAAACATTTTTGTCTTGAGATGACACATATATAAACTTTAATTCTAACCTGTAATAGTCTTTTGCAGAGAACAAGCTCAATTTTGTTAAAAAAAAAAAAGGCAACAGAAACCCAAGCAGATCACATATAATGCTTGTTTTCTAAAGAATGGTCTTTCCCATTGCCAGTAATACTTGAGGAATACTGAATTGTGCCCTTCTTTCCACCCAACACAAGATCATCCTGAGAAAGGAGAAATAACTGGAAACTTTTTATTTAGTTAGCCCTTTATGATGCTTTCCAGAGAGGAAAAAATACCATTTAACAACACTTAATGAGCAGTCCTGAATTTATTTTTTTCTTTTTTTTTAATTCAAGAAGTGAAGAGGCCTTTCTTCACTCTATCTGGGTAGTTTTCATAATTAGATTTGCTCTAGGATAACCCTGCTTGAGCAGGGAGGATGGACCAGACGAACCACTGTGGTTCCTTCCAACCTGATCCATTCTATGATTCTGTAACTGTTAATATTTACTTTGCCTGAAGAATAACTTTCCCTTTGCTTTCCCTGCTGCTAGGCTTCTGGTTTAATTTCCTTCCTTGGAGGCAGGGATCTGTCCATTTGCACTGCCAGCTGGAAAGGAGAAATCTGAGGGTGGTGAAGGTTCCTGTTGGTCATTCACGAAAGTCTGCAAAAGTCCTTGGGGGCTCTGTCCCCAAGGAGAAGGTGAAGGCCTTGTGGCTGTTGTCTTGGTTATGCTTTATTTCCATTCTCACAGGGAAGAGCACAAAGGATAGATCGAACTGAGAACGAACTATATCTCGGTGTTCTCGTTTATAGCCTATGTTCAACACACTTTTCTTCCAACAACTGGCTCATTTTGTATCCTTATTCAATAGCTGTAGCTCCCTTTAAAGAAATGAAGGATGAAAGAGGTGGATGGCCCATTGAAAGAGTAATATATGCTTTCAGCTAGGCTCTTGGGAATGTTTTATTTCCTATTTTTAAGGATAAGTCATAGGATAATTCAGGTTGGAAGAAATGTTGGAAGATCACCTAGAGCAAAACATCGCTCAAAAAATGTCAAGACAGAATTCAGGCCGAGTGGCCTAGGACTTTTACCCATGTGGGTTTGAGACCCTCTGAGGATGGAAACTGCACAGCCTGTCTGGGCATTATCCTCTCAGAGAAAATTTTCCTGATATATCCAGTCAGACCGATCTTTGTCCCAGTTTATAACCACTGTTCTGTGTTTTCCTGCCATAAATTTCAATAAAGAGCAGGCTTTCCCTTCTCAGTGATCTCCTGATATGTACTGGGAGGAGCTCCTGTTAAGTTCTCCTGCAGCCTCTCTTCTCCAGGCTGAATAAGCCTATACTCCTCAGCCTTTCCTCACAGGTCAGTTGCTCCAGCCCTAACCATCTCGTTACCTTACCATTTAACTTGCCCCAGATTATCGATATTTCTCTTACAGAGGAGCACCAAAACTGGACACAGTATTGTTAATGTGGCATAAGAAGTGCTGAGTGATCTGTCTTGATCTGTTGGTCATGTTAGTGTTCATACAGCCCTACCACTACCAGGGTTGCCCTAGCCTTGCTCTCCAGCCCATCAGTAACCAACCTGTACCATCACTGGGCTTAGTCCTTTACAGGAGCAGGACTCTGTATTTGGCCTTGTTGAATGTTAGATTCCTGCTCTCAACAGTAGCCCTGCCTGCCAGCGTATTGGCCACCCTCTCCCTTTTGAATGAGGGTGTGTTTTATCTCCTTCTCCTGCTTATTGGTGAACACATCAGAGAGGGTAGGTCCCAGGATACATCCCTGATGAGATCCACTTGTAAGCAGCCCACAGGCTGAGTAAGAGTCATTAACCACTTCCCACAGAGCCTGACAGCCCAGCCAGTTTTTCACCCATCTGGTTGTTCTGCCCTGTGGACAATACCATCCCAATTTTGATAGCAGGGTATTGTGGAATGTCATGTCAATGGTCTTTAAATAAAAGACAAGGCAGATTGTATCCACCTCTCTTCCCTCATGCACAGAGATCTAATCAATTCATCGTTGAAGATAACCAGGTTGTCAAGCGTGATTTAGGCTTGGCAAATCCACACCAACTGTTCTAGTCACCTTTTTCTCTCTCTTGAGCCCAGAAAAAGCTTCCAGGAATACTTTCTCTGATTGTCTTGTCTTCTTAACTAGCTGTATGATTTTCTTGCGATGATACCCAGCATTTATCTTTTTTAATACTTATAAATGTCTCTGTATTCTACATATGCTACTCCTTGAAAAACCACTAAGAAAACTACTTGGTACACAAAATTAACTTATTATAAGTGTTCTCAAAAAGCTAAGTAAGAGTTAAGTTTGTAACTCATATTTCAGTGAGACCCATTTACCACATATAAAAAAAGATAGTGCTCATTTTTTACAGGAGTTTTCAACCTTTACACTAAAAACTAGGCAAACAGAAAGCCTTAAAGTCATTGATCTAGACATTGTTCTGCCAACTTCCCCAGTGCCATATAATCTTTATTGTTTCAGTCCTTTCCCTTTCACTTTCCCTTTGCAATAATTTTCTTGAGATTGTTGATATAGGAGTGCATGTCTCTGATCAAACACTTGCAGTCATGAAGGACAAAGTAAATTTGACCCACATCCTTCAAGTTTTGGTTTTTTTTATTCTATCATTGAGATAGTGTTTATCTACTATAATAAGAACAGATGGGGATGGGTTAGAGATAACTAAGTACATATGGAAAATGAGAATTTGGTTGGGTTTGTTTTTACTGGGGACTAGTAAGAAAAAAAAGTCTTTTACTTTCAGGGAAACCTATGAAAAACATAAAAGCATTACATGTTTTATATAATGAAAACTAAATCCGCTATAGGAATATAAAGAAATTATTGTTAATTCCTATAGTCTTGGAGGAGCTGGATAGAGAAAGAGAACTCGTAGCATACAAGTTTTGGCACCTGAATTTCTGGCCAGTCTCTGTGGGCTTCTCTGGAGGTGAATTGGAGCAGAAGCCCACTATAGGCACCCTGGTTTGCACTCTTGAGAAGCCTTTATGTCCAGAGACTGGAGGAAGAGCTGCTGGCAAAGTTACACACCAAAAATGGAGTAGTGTAAGTTGTTCTGGCTGTTTTAGGTCTACATATGCAATCTAGAGAGTGCTGCTATTCATTCAGTCTGTATGGTTGGGGTAATGTCTGGATAGGCCTTTCTAGTAATAGTATAGGAAAAACTCTGCGATCTTAAACTCCCTTCCTTTCCTAAAACTGAGCTGAGGTATACTGTTCACACCTCTGAGCTGGGTCTTATCCCTGACAAATTATTTGAGTAACATGAACATGACCTTTCTTTGGTTACTGGGGGCTTATTCTGTCACAACTTGAAACAGAAATTATGAGTTCTGATGACTCTGCTGGAGCCTGGAAGCATTCCCTGTACCATGAGCATGAGGCTTAGTCCAGATGTGGTCGAACTATATGAGATTCCTAGAGATGCATGTTTTTTCCAGTTTAACTATTATCCATATTTCTTCCTCCAGATGAAAACCCTACCTCTTCTTCTATAATACTGCTTAAAAGCAATTGCTGTGTTTTGACAATTTTACTCATAACAGCAAATTAAGTTTTTAGTCCATATTTTAAGAATAATGCAGAAAACTATAATATGGAGCAATGTTCTTCTAGCAGAGTAGCTAGTGTAGCTTTTTAGTGAACTATGATGAATCATTATTTGGTGCAGTACTAGGAAGCAGAGCATTTCTTAATTTCTTAACTTTCTCATATGTGAAGCCATCTGAATCCTTAGTGGATGAGCCAGACTTACAGCAGCATTTTACTAATGAGTCAGAAGACCCTCAGGATGAAGCATATGGTGTCTAAATTTTTCTGTCATGCTTCTCCACATTTGTTTCTAATAATGTAATAGGGCATTGTTCTTGGTACATTTTAAGTAAGATGTGTGGATTTCAGTACTTACTTTGGAAAATAATTCCACCGTGTAATTCAAACTTGTTTTATTAACATGAGGGTTTATTATGCAATCCTTAACCATTTATATTTCTATTTTCTGTTCTGCTAAGGGAATAATTCTTAATGGAAGAACCATTCATATGTAATCCATAAAATCTTGTTTGGATAGTCAGAGTTTCTCAGCTCATCCATTTTGTGAATTAAATAGAGAAGTTTATGAACTGGTCCTCTATGTTCTCTGTCCTTAGTCTAGTGAGATTGCCTGCCAATGTGTAGCAGATGAAAAAAAGTATAAAGTGCAGCCTGTCTTGCAAAATATCAGTAGATTCAAAGTCCAACCTGCCATAAAATTTTCTCTTAATAGATAAAATAAGTATAATCCAGAGAGGACTAATGGGACAGTACCTAGCAATATCTTGAGTACAATTACCAATCAATTCAGAGCTAACAAACTATTCTAGCAAAGCAATAAAGCAGCATGCTCTTGTCAGCAGAGCTCAGAAAATGTAAATGAGAATATGGGAAAGCCAGCTTCTACTGGAATTAACAAAGTGCAGGATGGTTTTTTTGACAAATAAGAGGATTACCCAAACATTGGCAGAATTTCAGCTAATCGTTGGATACAGACGATTGTGGTGCTGCCTCTCTCACAGTATCACAGATTATAAAGGTGAGTTAGTGAAGGGAAGACTGAACCCAGAGGTTTTTTATTAAATGAGCTAGCCAGAATCTGAAGACTTACAAATCTGGAACACTGATTTCTTTCTTGTTCCCATAAGTTCTAAATTGAAAAGCTACTTTGATACTGAGGTTACTGAGCTTACGTTACAGTGTAGTGAATTTCTCTGAGAGTTTCTAAATATCCACCATTAAGCATTTCTTTGAATGATTCCCCAATCCACCCTCTTCCAATGACAACTGTGATGAAAAGAAAAAATATGAATGGAGACAAAATTACATTTTTCTTCTGTTTTCTGCAGGCAGCCCTGCAGCACTTTGTCAACTGCATGTAGATGATGAGATCATTGCTGTCAACGGCACAAAGGTTTCACATATGGACTACAGTCAGTGGGAAGAGGCCATCAGCAGAGCACTAGAAACTGGAAACCTGGTCATGGATGTCAGACGATATGGAAAGAATGGTGAGTTGTTTTGTCAGACAGATACTGTATGCTCTGTAAGGCAAATAAGCTTTGTCTCTGCTGTACCTGACAGCTGGGAGTCCTTATTAGCCTTACAGAAGTAATACGTATCTAAGCTAAGTAGTTTGCCAGCATGTCTGTTGCGTTTTAACACAACTTGGCTTTTTAACTGCTTGTGCATTAGAAATGTCTTGACAAGCAAATCTGCAAAACATTGAACTACTGACCTCACTCTTGTGCTCTGGCCTGTTTCTGAGAGGATGGACAGGTAAAAAAGCATGCAACCACCACAAAAGGGAATCTAACATTTTCTCTCCTGCCATACCACAAGAATGAAGAGGGTCTGGTCTCTAGGGGATAGTAATTTTTAAAGGCCCTGTCTCTCGATCTCCAGCTCCCTTTCTTCAGGGAAGGAGGATCTTGTGTTCCTTTCTTCAGGGAGCATTTCAAGTGAAGTATGAGCTTGTGGGTGATGTAGTGCCTGTGTGCTATGATTCTGGCCATTGACCCAAATACTGTGGTGCTGCCATCTCTCCAGGATGGTAATACCCATTCTGGGTAGTGAGGGTTTCCATCCTGGCTGACAGCCTTGTAGCATCTCTAGACTTGCCATGGGTTTAATCAGGAAACCCTTTCAAAGTTGTAGGAGAATTTTTGCAGAGTTGGAAGTGTGACCAGTGACTTCTTTCACAGTATAAATACAAAACATTGTTTTAGTGGGAAGTGAGGTAGAATAAGTTACAAGCAAACTGGGGAAAAAACAGTGGGGCGATGAAGAGACAAGAAACAACTCACTTTATGGGACCTAATACAACTGAAGAGTGAGATTAGTGGCGAAGAACTAATTGAATAAAATTTTCAATAGTAAGGGTATGGAGAGGAGAAATAATGGAGTGTGTGAAAGAGCATCATTTGTCTTTGCCTCATTGGTTTGCTAGTTTAGTTTAGAGTGCCTTTTCTTCCCTGTCTCTGTGCTTCCTGATGAGCATGGACGTGAAAATGACCCTTCCCTGGATAGCGTATGAGTCTCATTGTACCTCAAGTGAGTAAAGTTGGAAGAGTTTTCTCAATCCCTACTAACGCTAATGAAATAGTTTCCAATGAATGCTAACTTGTCTTTAGTGTTCAGCTGCTGTAGCACATATCAGCAAAACATCTGGCAAACTTTTACCTGGCTTATGACTAACACTTGCATTTTTGGGGAAGGCGGTCTGCCATAAATGCCCTTTTTCCTGTCTTCACAAATTCTGCCTGATTTGTGTGTCTCCCTCTTCTGTTATGTTTGTTTTTGTGTTATTTTAATGTGTTTTCACTAGCTCTTGTTCTGTTCTTTGACGTTACTGTCCATATTAATTTCTTGATCCTCCATATACCAAAAAGACTGGGGCAAAGACCTGCCTTCCCTGCCACATGTAAGGCATAAAATCCTCAATCTCACCAGTATGGCTACCAACATTATAGGTGCATCTGAAAATAAATGGATTGATGCAACTTCGGGAGAAAAAGTTTCAAATGTTTCCACAATATCCACAAAAAGAGATTTCTCCAGCAGCCTTCAAAGTTCTGTGAGTATGTTTTTGAAGGTTCATAGGATTTGGGGGAAGGAAGAAAAAATGTGATGTCTTGATAGAGGGAGGATGGAGAAAAGAACTTGTAAATATTATGTGTCTTAAGCAATACAGGTACTGCATCTGAAATATGGAGATGTAGCTATGTATGTATTAAGGTAAATAAGATGTTTTAAAGCCTTGCTACTGTCTATTCATGAGTGAACACTGGTGAATGATAAATATTAAAACATATGCAGACTATTTTTTGACTAAAACATATAGAGTGTTTATTCTCCAGAGAAGACTTTGACCTGCATTATTAGCCTAAATGGAAGCTGCAGCCCCAAAGAACAGGAGAATATGCGCTTTCAAATTACTTGTAAATAAAAACCTGCCTGCCAAGGAGCTGAAATAGGAATATCTTGGCTTCTGGCATTTTCTTGCAAACTAATGGTTTTTATTTTTACAGCACTTCACAGCTGGCTCTTGATTCCCTCAAATGCCTGCAGTTGCTTTATTATAAAATACACTGAGGAAGTTTTAGATTGTTTTGTATCTTTCCATAAAAACATTATGAAGTGTTTCATGATATATAGTTCCTGTCAGGAAAGATGTGTAGCTGGATAAACTTCCACAAATCTAATGAGCCTAAGACATTTATTTGTTTGTTTGTTTGTTTCAGGATACAGAAACAAAATTGATAAACGGAGGAGATCTTGGCTCTAATGAACAAAGAGGTAAACCACTGTTGATTTTCATCTGCTAATTGTGTGGTTTGTGACAAGCACAGACACTAAACCTGTAATGACTGCAAGCGTTACACAGTGGGTGAAGTGAGACCTTAATGAACTGAAAGCCAGACAGATATCACAGAGATCTTGTTGCATCCCAACTGGGTGTAGTTTGCTTCCACAATGTGCTAGGCAGTTTGAGAACTGACAAAAAACCTGCAACAAACCCCCCTGTCTCTGTATTAGTGGTTGTAAATTTACTGTGTGGTAGGGGTGAAAGAGAAGAAGGCACATGATTTATGGTAATTGCTACTGCATTGTGTGGAGACTGAGTCAGTATGAGTATTGATTTATTTTGCTGCCCAGGAAGAGTGTAGAGTACTCAACTTTTTGCTATTTTGCCTGCCTCTCTCAGTTGTGAGGTTTTGGGGGTAGTGGCTGTTTTCACTATTATTACTTTACTTTTATTCCTGGAGAACAATGTTGATGATTCTGGTATGAATAATAATTGCATATGATGCTATGAGCAGTTACTTGACGGCAGTGAGAGAAACCAGGTATGTATACTTCCTAATGGAATAATAATCCTTAAGTAGGAACTTTCTATTTAATTTTAACTTGAATATATATGGCAATTCATAGAAGAATTCCCCCAAGATATCACTTGCCCTCTGGAGATGTTTTCTGGCGGCCTTGAATGGTGATTAGGCTCCTCATTTTTGATTTGGCATCCCAGTCAAGGATGCTTAAATTAGACAGGGAGAATCTGAGTCCAAGTTCGGCACTTCTGCTGTTTTTATAGTTGGACGTTGCTACTGATAAAATGAAATCCTAATTAGTGTATGATGTAACCTCCTAAGGTTTTCCTTTTTGTTTCAGGGGCTTTTTGTTTTTCTGAAGTGATGTTGCAGTATATGGGAGGTCTAACAGGAGTTTCTTATCCCGTGGTTATAGTCATTAAAAAAAAAAGGCACCTCATTGACTTCTTTATATTTTTTGTATTTTTCAAATAGCATCTGAACCTATTTCTTTGAAAAACTTAAAAAGACGCTCACAATTTTTTGAACAAGGTAAATCAAAGAGCTAACATTTCATGTACTTCCATGAAATTGTTCCTGCTGCACACTCTCCCTAACAAGTCTGGTGCTGGGTGCTCCTCCTCTTCAGTGTTGTTTCTGCAGTTACAATGAAGCAACATAATTAATTTCCCTTCTTTTCCCAGGGTCATCAGGTTATTCTTACAATTCATGGGTCTACCTTTGTGGTAATGGGTCTTTGCGTGTTCTCTTATATCTATAGCTGTTTAAACCTCTTCTGTGTCATTCATACTTTTTTTTTCCACTGGTTAGAAATAAGAAGGATGACACTCTCTGTTCAGGTTTGCTACTACCTACAAAACAAGAATAATGGTGAATATTCCAGCAGAAGTTTAGAGAAGATCTCAGAGCTGTTGATGAAGTATTTAACTCTGGATTTGAGTTTGAGTTGCAGCTCTGTGCTTTCGTGTAAATTGGTGTAAAAAGGCATCTGCTGGCTTTCCACTATGTGGTGATGTCACAAGATCCCAAGAAGACCAATATAAATTTTGAATTTAATATGCTAGCTTTTTTTAAAAAAGGCAATAAATGAAGCACTCAATTTTGGTTTTGTAGGTTGCTTTTCAGCATTTTGCATGTCACAGCTCACATACTTCCACTAATGTTGTATGTCTTATGCTGCCTTTGGGCTATGTATGCCTTGCTGTTTGCTGTAGCCTGAAAGAGTGAAATTCTGGCCCACTGGAAGTTCAGTTGAGTTTTGCCAATGATTTGAGTGGGGCCAGGATTTTGCTTTTAGTGGTGATGATTTCTGTTTTTTGCCAGAAGTGATATGTGAAGTGCCACAGCATATATCTGTGTTTGTGGTTCTGTTTGCTTTTAAATACTTCTGCTGTATCTGCAATATTGTATCTGCAATATGGTGGTATTTTGTTGTTGGTTGTTTTGTTGATGTTGGGGTTTTGTTGTTGTTGTTTGATTTTTATTTTATGGCTGGCAGAAATTTGGTTTTTATTTTAATTATTTTTGTAACAATATTTGAGGTATTTCACTTGTGCTTGACAGGGAGGACAAGGTTGTATTTCTAGAGTATATGTTCAGTACAGCTTGTTAGTTTTAAACTTTTTACACTTCAGCTTTGCAATTACATGAAAGATTCCTGTGGAGTTCAGCATAAGCTTACAGGGATGAGAGAAGAAGGGAGCAAAAATAGGTGTTGTCTATGCTTCCCTTTAATATCTCCTGGCACAATTGCAATAGATCAAGCTGATTTTCAGTGTGGCTGTTGAGATCTGATAGTGAAGACAAAATTGTGCACATATAGAATGGATGCTAACCTGTGACTCATTAGAGTCTTTTGTATCCTAAATTTGATCTTTTTTCAACTTCATGTGATTATACTTCAGAAAACTGTTGCAACTTTTTTCTTTTATGCTTTTTTTTTAAACTTAACTTTGGACAGCTACGTAACAAATACACTGTCAACAAACAAAAATAGTGATGGTGCTTAAGAAATTATTATACTTAAATTTGTGTTTCTCCCCATTTTCTCAACTTTTAATATATTAGCATAATACACATCTCTCTCCAACAATCATCTTGGCACAGGATGATTAAGATTGAGGCCAAGTGTGATAGCCTCAAATAGCAAAAGGTTTGTGGTGAATGGTGACAAGTTCACTGAATTCAATTGTGCTTGTGGAAGTAGGAAAGAAGGAAAGTTGGAAAGCATAAATACATGGTTTTGTGATAGAGAAGTGGATGTCAGTTGCTCTTAATTCATGCCAGTAAATGAACAGTTTCTCTACCCTTGTGCAGTGTTCTGGGTATTGGTCATGCTGAACAGTTGGGTTTCACAATAATAATAGGAGATGTATAGTAAAGAATCTTTGTATTGCTACAGTAGGAGATGTGCTGCTAATTCAAGAAATTGCTGATGGCACTTGTAAGCATGCAAAGCTTTTAAACAATTGTGTACATTGTTTGAAAGCACCTAATAAATTCTGCCCTCGAGAAAGTTCAGTAGGACAAATGCAAGCATGTCTTACTAAGGAAGCAAAAATTAGTCTGAAGCTCTGACTTTCCACAGTTGCACAAGTCTTGCAGTAGTTATATATGGGTCTAATGATTTCTCTTTTTTGCCTTCCAAATCTCCCAGGAGGCCCAGAGCCTGCAATGCCTGATGTAAGTACTATTTTTGAACTACTAGTTAGTTGTATAATCCTAGTCTTTTCAAGAAGACCTCTACTTTCTTCTGCTTTTTCTACTGCTTTAAAATGTTAATCAGATCTGTGAGTACTGGCTAGGATTTGCTTTGTCAAGGAATGGTTGCTTTCTGTCTGTTTGAAGAAAAGGTTAATTTATGTCCTTGTTACTGTAGAGCTCTAGTGTTGGTAATGGCTTCTGTTTCTCACTTAAAAAAATGGTTTAAAATGTAGAGTGTTGATTGCATGGAATGAGGATAATATTGTTTTGTTTCTGTGCTATATTAGTTCCCAGTCCCATCCATCAGCGCTCCTAGTCGTCGGGTTTGGGATCAAGAGGAAGAGCGAAAACGACAGGAAAAATGGCAAAAAGAGCAGGACCGTTTATTGCAGGTATAATTAATCTTCATAATCACGGGCTGTCAATCCCTTGTGTGTAGCAACAAGGAAAGAAAAGTAGCATGGGACTTCTGCAGTTCTTCTTACTGATGGTCTGGGGAGACTCAGGTGCATTTTCTGGCCTGCACAGTTGCACATAGTAGGAGTTATTCAGAAAAAAAGAGGACTATACTTTAGCGAGCTTCATAAAATCTAACCGACAGTGTGTATTCACTACAGCCAGAAGTGCTCAATCTTCACAGGGCTGGTATGTTCTTAATGACAACACAATTTAAAGGATAAGTGAAGACCTAAGGGGTCTTCACTTTGAATATGAATTGTATTTTTTTCCCCTTAAGGAAATTGCCTCTAGCCTGAGTTTTACCTTCAATTAATGATACTGCCTTGTATTCATATTTGAAGAGGAGGCAGCAAGTACCATGCGTAGGTGCCTGCTAGAATCCTGTTATTTAGCAATCAGCTAATCAGTTGGAATCAAGCTGGTTCCCAGGACCTCTGTGAGTCAGAAAGCTGAACCTGCTAATGCAAAACCACCTTGATAACCAGTTGCTGGAGCTGGAGGGGAGTGTTGCAGAGTAGTCTTAGGATAGCACAAAAAACCCAAGCATACGTCTCTGCAAAGAGCTCAGCTTAACGAAGTGTAAGCACATTCAAGCACCTTCAGCAAGACACATCTCTGCAAATTCAAGTTTGTTGTCTGAAGTCTGATGGCTAGGAGAGACATCAGTGAATATCATTTACTCTGCACATGCCCACTTTTGCTGTATTCAACAGAAAACTGTAATGTCAAAGTACAAGCACAGAAACTCTGTTGCTTTTTGAATGTTTCATCTTCCATCGTTCCTTGTTGCTTGCAAACTCCGCAAGGCAGCAGCTCTACCTTCCTAAACTTATCTGTGGTCTCTGTTATGAGCTGGATGTTCTACTTGATACCTGAAGAGATGGCTTTAAAGAGTGTAAACCTTGGCTCCTCATTCTTGAGAGCAGATTCAGCCACCTGCCATGACTTTTCTTTGTTTCTCCTTTTTTAGTTCTGAAGTGATAAATTTAACCAGAGTAATAATGATCTTTCTCTTCCCCATGATCCTAGTAATGAACTCTCAAATAACAAAAAAATGAAGCAAAGTCTTTCTTTGCTTATTTCCAGCATCTTAGAAGGAATGATTTTGACATCCTTAAATATTTTGCTTTTCTCAAGATAAAAGTGGTGACTGACAAAACCACCAAAACATTTACCGTGTGTTTTGAGCAGTGCTTTAAGACAGTGTATTGATTTCATACCAAATCTAGTCCTAAGACAAATTTCAAGGTCCAGAAATTGGTTTTTGTTTAGGTAACATTTCAAAAGAATGAGAGTTCTTGCTCACTATTTCACTTAGTAATCTCTTTATATTTACCATATTAATGTGCCTAATTCCAAGTTAAATACAACCACTCTGTTTTTCCATAAATACCTTAGACAGCTGTTTTTTTTGTTCTAATGCTGATTAAACTGGAGGATAGGGACTATTACAGATATGAGGCTGGTTGTTGTGAGACTTAGTGTGTAATAAGCCTGGATTCTCAAAAATCAACTACAGAACTCCTTTGGATTGTATTTGAGCCAGGATTTCATTTGTTGCAGACCTAATATTCTAGTGGAGCTCAGGGTTTTTTTTTTCTGGTCTGTTTGGTCTGTTAAATAGCACATTAAATTCCAGTTGTACATTTTAATGAAAATGAAAAAAAAAAAAATCATGTTTCTTGTTTGCATGTTTAACTTCAATCTAACCTAACAGGAGAAATACCAACGAGAACAAGAGAAACTGAGGGAAGAATGGCTACGAGCTAAGCAAGAAGCAGAAAAAGAGAGCTCCAAGTATTTTGATGAGGTAGGCTGTGAGTAAAGCTTCCCTGACTAGTTTCATGAGGGTTTTTTTTCCTTTATACTAGATGCATGCAAGCAGGCAAATAATTAGGGTTTTTATATCATTTATCTTCTCATTTTGGAAAATAAATTGTTGCCCATGACGTGGTAGAAAGAGATTGCAAAAGTGGGATGGAAAGAGTAGGTGGTATGTTTTGAGATATGTTGAATTTGTCACTCTTCCTTATGGGCTGGTTAGAGAGCTAACACCAAAAATATGTTGGCAAAAAATCACAGCATGTATTAATTACTGTAATCATAAATGGTCACTTTTGCTGTTTATTTACCACCTGATGCTACTTGTTGGAGTTCTGCTTCAATACTTTATTGTGAAGCATGTTCATACATGTCTGGCTGGTTACTGGCAGACACTTCATCTGATAAATATACATACCAATTCAGCTTCAGATTTCCAATCATATATTTTAAAACACTGAATATGTGTAGTTTCTGTAGATGCTGACTTTAGTGGCTGTTGTTTTGGGAAGATGAACGAGTTTTTCCCTGAATATGGGAACTGTCTGAGGTATCTCTTCTGTACTGCTGAGTGCTGCTTCAAGCATCCAAGCTAGATCGATTATGATTACACAGTCATGAATAAGTAGACCATAATTTAAGGCTTAGGACTTTAATAAGAAAGGTTTTTGAGTTGTTAGAGGACTTTGTTGTACAAGAATGTAAACCATTTTGTATTTTTTCTGTAATTAGAGGTTTTGATGGCCCTATAAACATTGTTTTTTCCCTGCAACTAAAACATCTTTTGACCACTGAAAGGCCTTTTCTCATCTTTGAGAGAAGAGTCATGGAGTGGTAGGTCTGAGGCTTGACTTTGAAATGGTAGGAGAATGGAAGAGAGTGGGAGATTCCTCCACATGAGGATTCACGTGAAATTCATTGGTCTTTCATTGGAAATTCATAGATTGCAGTGTATATCTTTGTGCATACACTCTTAAGTAGGTCTCAGGTTTCTAAGTCAAAACAGTAGGGAGAAATGCCGGGTATCATGGAAGGGTTTGTTTTCCATGGGTGTTTAAGTGGGGAAGGGATGGTGTGACGTGTAAGTGATACTTTAGAAAGCAGAATGTTTCACATAGTTGTGGCCGCGCTGCCTGTGGCGCTTGCTAAGGCTGGTGTGTGGAACGAAGCTCTTGAGTTAGGAGAATGTGAAACCAAACTGTGCCCTGCGTCTTGCACTGGAAGTTCTGGGGATGATTTGTACATTCTTACCTTATAGAATAAATTCACTTTTCTGGGTGAGCAATCTAGTTAGAAAACAGGTCCCTTCCCTAAAAACGTGATATTTTTCTTTGCTACAGGAGCAGACCGTTCTAACCCTAAATACAACATCCGTCACTTCTCAGGCTCCGCCTGTGTCCAGCTGGAGAGCAAGCCCTGAAGCAAATACTCCTGAGGAGCCGGAAGGAGATGGAGGAAACGAGCTGGCAGCGAGCTTACTGCATGAGGAAGAAGGAAAGAGGAGGCTTCAGGAGGAACGGAGGATCCAGGAAGAAGCAACCCGGCATTTTGAGCAAGAACGGGAGCAAGAGCTGGAGCTTGAGAGACAGCGTAAAGAGAGGGAGCAGCAATACGCTGAGGAGCAGAGGCGGCAGGCAGAGATGGGGGAGCAGAGGCAGCAGGCAGAAAGGCAGAGGGAGGTGTCAGTGGAGGTGCCTCAGTACCAAAGGTGTGCACTTGTGATAGGATGTACTTTCTCTTCTTTCTGCAAATTCAAATCCATTTCTAATGGGAGTGTGTCTGTCCTGAGTATATAAGGATGTTCATGTAAGATTCATACTGCAATCAGTGGGTGCACAATATCATATGATAGTCTTTCTTTCAAAAGACAGAAGGATCAGGCATAACACAAAGTCCTTCCCCAAGAATCAAGTGTTATATTACCCTACTTCAGCTTTTTTTTTTTTCAAATGGGATGTAAATACAGTAATTACAGCCAAATGAAAGATGATCTGAAACACTTAATGAGAAGATTTTGTAAGAATTGTGCACAAGCCTGTAAACAACATACAGGGCTTCCAGAAGAAATACCAAGCTAACACTTTTCCAACAAATGTGTGACTGATTTTTCCAGATTTCTCTCTCATTTTAATTCAACAGTGTAACAATAAATCTTAATTGCAATTTAACTGCTGGGTTAATTTATCAATGAGGGATATCATGGTATATGAGTGAATAGTTACATAGCCTGTTATAAATATCCACTGCAGATATATTTTTTATCTCCATTACCTTCTTCAGCAGCTTAATTTAAAAAACAAAAATACAAATCCCCTTCTATTAGTTTGCAAGTTTGTGTTCCTGCCTACTGTTACAGGAGTTTAATCTGTCTGGATCTCCTCTACAGGAGATTAAACCAGTAACTTTTCCTTACTTTGTCTGCATTTACCTCACTGCCTTGTGTATGACTTGTGGTTTTTCTTGAGGTTTTTCTCCTTTTCTTATGTAAGTAATAAGAGATGACTGAAGATAACACAAGCTAAGTCTTAGGAGAAGATAATATGATTAAAAAAACTGCATATATTTGCAGAGGAGGTTGTAAGACCCAGAGTTACTTTAGCTTTATCTAAATGACTGCTGCTTGATATGCCTGCTGAGCAAAGCAGAGACATAAGGCTACAATGGCTGAACAGGTTCTTCTTGGCAGCAGAGCCAGGGTGACGTTAAAGTTTTAGCTTGTCCCAGTTGCAAAATAATAGGACTTTGTGCGGTAACTTATTAAGCTAGTGTAATATCTGCATATCTAAATCCTTGGAAGATTCTTTAGTCCACAGGGATTTCATTGCTTCTGAGGTTGCTGCCAAAGGATGTGTGTTGCTAAACACAGGTGGTTTTGCTTAATAGTAAGGGAGCAAGTTCAGTGAAACTGGGCTTTAAAATATCTGGTGTTAAGTATTTGCTATAAGATGATATCCAAAGATAGGACTTGAAATCTGAAATGTTATATTAATGCCTGCAAAGGCATGATACTTGCTGCAAAGGGCACTGAGGGAGGGGACAGGCAGCTGAAGAGAGCTGTCTGTGGAACTTTGTGAGTTTATAAACTGCACCTGTACAATCTTCTAGAATAAAAATGTAATTTTTAGAGAACTGCTGTGCTTGGACAAAACTTTCCTCCTGGCTTTGAAATGGATGAGATAATCACTGTTGTATACGGATGCTTGTAATTTTTGCAGCACCTTAGCCTTTGGGATTCTTTTAACACGTCTGAACTTTCTCAGTTTTCTCTTGGTATGCTTACTGTTTGCTCAATTTCTAGAATTTTTTTTAAGATGTATTTTACCTTAATTTTGCTTCTAGACATTATGAGCGCTATGAAGTATCTAAAACAATAGAGGATCGAGCTGGCCATCCTCTCATTGACAGGTAATAAGAAATTGAATCAATACATAGTTGAAACATCTTCAGCAATAATTATTCTGGCATGCTTAGGTTTGGATTCCTTGTCACATCACAAAAATGTCATTTCAGGCAGTTTTTCTGACAACTTTTCTTTTACTGCCTTCTTTTATTGGTTGTATTTCTGACTGTTAAATTAAGACCCCTTAGAACTTTAACTGTTTGGGGGGGTTAATTTAAACTGTTTTTTTTTCCCTTAAGGATGTATTTTGAATATTTCCCTTAGGAACTATTTATATCTATGTATGTCTTTTTCTGTATATGAACATTATATATCTTTTTTTTTTTTCCAATAGGCATTATGAGCGTTACGAAGTTTCTAAAACCATTGAGGAGCAACCTGGCCAGTCATTTGCTGACAGGTACGTATGATATTGAATCTCAACACCGACTGTAGCATCACCATTTCTGTGTTAGAAAACGTTTAAAATTCTAATAAACTTTAATCATAGCAGATAAATATGTATGCTTTGGATTGCTGCTGTGTTTTGCAGTTTTTATGGCTTGTTTTCATATTGAAAAAACAAGCAGCCAAGCTTTTGTCAAATTATACGCTCTGTTGTAAGCAACAGTTAGTCGGTGGGATTCTACTGGGAGAAACAAGACTGTGATGTGGGTGGTACTAGACTTACCTGGCTGGAAAACAAGTTCAGATGCTATTGCGATTGTGTCATAGCGCGCTCTACAAACTAAGGCGCAGTCATCCCAATTAGGGTTGTGCAACTTGGGAGGGTAAACAAGAAGGGAAGTAAGAGGTGGCAGCAGCATATTTTTCAGGGAGATAGTTGCCCTTGTAATTTATTCAAGTTATTTTTAAGTTACAATCTCTTACTTTACAAATCAAGCCTTTGTTTTGGATCGCATCTCACAGTAGTTCTGAAAGATGACTTCTGCAGTGTATTTGATCACTTCTCATAGTTGGAGTGAGCATACCTTTCTTACATAAAGAGAAACTCCAAAAATTACAAGGTACAATTAATGGATCTGTTACTAATGGAAGATCTAACTACAGAAGGAGCATGCACTAAATAGTTACATCTTGGATATATGTGTGAGGAGGACACTGCTTTTTTTCTTCACTACAGGCGGTTGTGAAGCTGTTGCATCTTCTTAAATAGATAATAAAATGGGTCTGCACCATAGGAAAGACAGTAAGAACTTAAGGAAGCAAGACATGATGTAGTTTATGCTGCATTTATCTATAGATAAAGGACAAGACTCCTTCAAAATGTGGCTATGCAGCCAATGCCGTACATGTAAACACATTAATGTAGTAGCTTTGAGTTATGACCAAAGGATTTCTGTTCCTTTGTGAGTTATTTTAAACTAAAAAATTGGCTGCACTACTTGAGACTAATAATACAGCACAGAGGTATTGGTGAAGCTCCTGCTCTGTACTGTCAGAAAACCAGCCTTTTGCCATTTGTCTTCCTGCAGATGACATTTGTTGAATGACATTTCCTGGCTAAAACTCATTAAAAAATTATGCTGCTAGGTATAATCGGTCAACAATAATTTTTTCCAAAAACAATCTGCATGCAGTGTTTGAGGAGGTGTTTTGCTTACAGTCTAGTAACAGTGCTGAAGTATGATTTAAGTTTCTCATTAAGCCAAATAAACTGTAAATCTGCTCTGAAAGTTCTCACTTCTTTGTCTGACTGTAGTCTTCACAAAACTTCCACAGGAAAGGACTTGGTTTTTTACATGCTTTTGTTGAACCAAGTACAGTGATCAATTCCTTACACCTGAAGCACTGACAACTTTCAGTACAAAATTTTAAATTTTAATTGCTGTTTATCTATTGACATCTAAATATTGACATACTGACTTTTTTTTCCCTTAATATCCTCTTGGTGTTTAGGTATTTTTTGCCTCTTGTTTGAAGTACAGCATAAGTTGTTGATGGGAGGGATGGTGGAAAAACAAGGACTGTTTTTCTTTAGAAACAAGACGACTGTTCTATCATCTGCAATGATAAGAACTTTGTCTGTAATGAGGTCTTGTAATTAAAGTAGAGAAATTAATGTTTTTATATCCTTAGGAATAAGTCAAAGTCAACTACAGAACTGAATGAATTCAACACAATCAGAAATGGTAAGTACTGTATAATTTCCATTATATTTAATTTTTTTGGACAGGGAGGGACAGGGGAGAGTAGGAGAAAAAAAAAGATGTGTACGTATAGTCATCCTAAGAAAATTAATTTTCAGAGTGCTTTTTGATAGCTGCATTGTAAATTCATACTATGCCCCAATTTGATGAACTTTTGACAGCAAAAGGAAAATCATGCAGTCAACATAAAAGTTGAGGACAAATATGATTAACTGCCCTCTTGAAGACATCAGTAGCGGTGGTTACAAATGGCTCTTAGATGCCTAAAGTTTAATGACTGATATTTACATGAGATTTCATGTAAATCAGTCATGCAGTTATATCATTGAAGGTATGTGTGGTTTTGATGCATTGACTCTGTCAACAAAAAAAAGGCTGCACATACCAAGATGCTGAATGTATTTAATACAACTTTTTGTATTCTTAATTTCAGTTAGTGTAGTAATAACAGAGCAAGAATTTATGAGCAAGAGCTCTCGATATGTCACAATGGTTTCTGTCCTGGACTCCAGTTCAGTTGTATGGCTTAGGTTATAAGAGAGGAATGTGTGCAAAGCAAAGAAACCAATTTTATAAATATGTTACAGTCAAAAATGCCTGCAAGCTACTTTAGTGTCTAAAACATGGTTAACAAAAGTAATCACAAGTAATCAAAGAAAAGTAGATGTATTAGGGGATATATTGCAGATTAAAAATGTCGCTTTCATACATTAAAGCACTGTCGTTGAAGCTAATGAGAAAGTAAACTTCCACAGTATTTTATAATGATAATCTATAGCAATAAATCCAAGAGCAAATCTATAGACAGAGCAGCATTTGAAAGGACTGAAATTTCAATTGAATGACTTATTGATGAGTAATTTTCCTAATTATTTTTACTCTAAAGAATAGGTATTGGATCTAGGAAATAAAATATTTTTGCCTTCTGATATGTCAACACCTACTGGAGAAAGATTGCTTATTTGTTTCCCCTTCCAAATTTTCAAAGACCATCTATACCATAAATTTCATCGTAACTCAATAGTTAACACATAATCCAAATAACAGGGAAATTATCTGAAAGATTTCCCTCTCCCCTTTGTATCTATATAAAGGAATATAAAGCAGTGTGTTTAGTGCCTTGAAGAATGAAAGAAATTCTTGTAAACAGAGACAACTTACAGAAGAAGAGAGTATGAACTCTTAAAGAGAAAGATGGTATCCCATTATTTATCTATATATTTTAAACATGGTTCAGTTTGTATTGGAGGAAGAGTCCAAATTATGGCACAAAGAGAGGTCATGCCCTTTTAAAAAGAGGAGTGTGTACACACAAATGTCTATGCATATACACTTAGGAAGTGGAGGAAAATGTATTTAAATTAAGCATTATATAAAAGGCTACATTAATGGAAATACAAACAGAAAAATTTTAGTAATGATGTATTGACAAGTTTTACCCGGCTGTGAAAGGGAGCTGGAATAACTTGTGAATGGAGTGATGAACAATAGCTCTTGGAATTACAGCCAGAGTGCTGACAGGACGATAACTGCTTCTGTGCCTTGAGGTGTCTACCTGATGTTTGCACATGTTGTCTGCACAGGTACCCAGAGCAAGTATTCGGAGAGGTCCTGGAACATGGGTGAGTCGCAGAAGAAGTCTCAGAAGGAGCAAAACCTGTCTGCAGCAGAGTTGGAGAGACAGCAAATCCTTCAGGAAATGAGAAAGAAAACATCTCTGCACACGGACAGCAGCTGGATTAGGCAGCGCAGTTCCAGTATACATAAGGAGCCTGTTAGTCTGTACAGCAGTAGTATGAGGAGGTAGGAATCACATTAAAAATTAACTGTCTCTCATCAAATATTTTTGTTTGGTTAGTCTGGACTTCAGCTTGTATTACAGAGCATAGAAACAAATCGAGTCTGTGAAATGCTGTAAGATAAACTGCATAGTAGCATAGATAGAAGAAAGTAGCTGTATTATAGCTGGGATTAAATAGGCTTTTTTGCAAATAAGGAATGTGGATGTGACCTGTAAATAACTCAGCTGCTTATTTCTTGATTGGTATAGCAGCAATGGAAATCAATAGTGTGCCTTATCATTGACAGATGTGTTTAAGAATTTCAGCATGGCAACCTGTTTTGGAAATGAATAATTATGGCTAAGGAGTATACCTTTTTCAACACAGAACTATGTCAGAAAGTTTAGATAGTTTATTTTTGCTTTATTTAGTGTATGAATGTTGGATTTGTCACTTAGGAAACAGCTGAGTTATCAGTCAGGAGAGTGTTTGGTTATCGGGCCAACACCTTGTACCTGGGTGATGCTATCCAGTCTGGGTGGATTGTTATTTTCGATCTGGTATCCCTTGGAGAAAACATAAACAAACCTGGTATCTGAGGTCTGTTGCTGTACTGTGGGTTTTGATACAGTTCACCCTGATAATGCTGCAGTGAAGTGTTTTGCTTTTATTAAGTAGTTGTTAAGTGCCACCTCTTTTGCCTTGCCTGCTTTTTCCCATGAGAACTACAGCTAGACACAAAGGATAATTTGCTACTCATACATTTTAAATCAGTACATGAAGAATATTGCTCAGAGTCATCAGACAAACATATTCATCCTAGAAAACATTAAAAATGCGAGGATAATGGCTTTCTCTTAAAAAATTCAGCGTATATCTCTGTTGCTCCATCTGTACTGCCATTTACGTTTGAGGTGCTTGTATCTCTGTTACAGAGGGGAGTCATTGGACAATCTTGATTCTCCAAGAATGAGCTCGTGGAGGCACCACTCATGGCTGAACCAGTCTGCATCTTCTTCATCTCTATCTTCTAGTCAAGATTTTGGTCGCCCGGTGTCCACTTCAAACCGAGCCTACATGTGCACTCCTTCCTCCAGCAAAGCACCTCCTGTGGCCACCTCTGCGAGAGCCCCCTCCATGTCCCAGACAGCTCCCCGGGCTCAGTCTCCCCTCTCTGCTTCCCAGTCAGGGTCCCAGACACGCAGCAGGTGAGTGGGTGCCCATCTTCCAGGAAGGTATGAATGCTGGGCCAGCACTAAAGAGCAGATTTCGTGTACATGCTGGGCTTATAGCAGTGTTCTTACCCACAACATTGATAACAAGTACCTGCAGTTTTCTGGCTGGAGGGAACAGTGGAAGTATGGGCTGGTATTACCTCCCTACTCCAGTCACTCAGAAAATTCCCCAGGTTTGTCATCACTGCTTGACATTGGTTAAAAAAACAAAGGAACTTGAATAATCAATCTGCAGTCTCTGAGCTGTGTGTTGGTTACCAAAATGATTAGCAAAAGCCTATTCCAGATGGCATTTCTGACATTTATTTTCCTTGGTTTGTTTTAACAAAAGATTCCTGAAACCCATGCTTTATGACCCTCATCTTGGTCTCTCCTCCCCACTTCCTGGCATGTGGTCAATATCATCTTGAGGAGCACTCAGGAATGCTCATAACCCATGACCCTGGAGAATTACAGAGCTGGATGTTGATTTTAATCTAGGAGGAAAAAGCAAGAATTGCAACATATTTTGAAACAAAAATGGAATTCAGCTGTGGTAGGGTAGATAACTCTGCTGTTTTATGTACTTGAAGCATTTTAAAAATACCTTGGGGATAGTAGCCCAGAGAATCATCCCACACAAAATTACATGTGTTATATATAACAACAGTGAACACTACTTCACTAGCTCTTACACTCTCAGGCACTAAGTGATAAATTGACCCTTCTTTTTTTTTTTTAAGCTAGCCTTTTGCATTCTTTATGATGTAAGAAAATTACCTTCTTAACCATATTTGCTTATCTTGTTCGCACTTCCATTTGCTAACACCTTGGTAGATCTATGGAAACTGACCTCCGTATGGCTTACATTCGAAGAGTTAACATAGTATTTTATGTCCAGGACTAGCCTTCTTTTATCTAACAAGGTGCAGATGGTGGGACTTGGAAGGGGTGCTTGCTAGAACTTAGCCTTCTGGATAATTCCCTACAACTAAGAAGGCAGGAGCACAAAACCTGTGTTCTTACTCTCCAAACTTAACAGTACACTTTTTATTTGTAGAAGGAATTTTATACAATGAAATATGTGCCAAGAATGTGACAGAATTTCTTAACTTGTTCCTATATCAATTTGATCTAAATTATAACACTTCAGCTTTCCCTAGCTTTCAGATCTACTCTAAGTAATATTAATTTTCAGTTTATTTAACCTAAGCAGCCTAATAGTCCAGTTTTTACCCATGTGTTTTTTATTTTTAAACTCAAAAAGTATTTGATAATCCTTCTTTATCTTTTACACATTTTCAAGCTGGTTTTAAGGTTTTTCATTCTATATTTAGGTCAGTCAGTGGGAAGAAAATCTGTTCATACTGTAATAACATTCTGGGCAAAGGAGCAGCCATGATCATTGAGTCTCTTGGTCTTTGTTATCATTTACATTGCTTTAAGGTGAGAGATGGGAGTCACATCGTGAAGGAACAGGAACTAATCAGGAGCACGCATGGCTACTCAGTGTTATGCTCAAAGGGGTTCTTACTAATCAACTGCTTTGCCTTCTACTCTTGACAGCGTGGTGCATGTGTATTTCCATGAGGCAATCCCGTTTGCAGGCGTTTAGCACTCGACTCTAGAAGCGTTTCTTAAATGCCAGAGCTAACAAGTAGGACTTTGATAAGTAAGATGAGCACATTGACTGTGAGATCAAAGATTTCCTTTTTCAAATAGATGGTAAAATATCAGAAAATGCTGAACCACTTCTCCCAGAGAGAGCAGCTCCTCTAAAAAAAAATAAAATCTCAGCCTGAACCCTGGCAATTGAATCATTTAAGACGACCCATCCTATCTAAGCTAACCTTAGCAGACAGTGTTCATGTGATGCTTTCCAAGTGAAGGGATGCTGGAAGAGTTCAACAGGGTAGGATAAAACCCAGAACAAAACCAAAAGGTGTGTTTAGTGCTACTCAGCCCTAGTCAGAAACTAAGTGTACTAGCTCATGCCAAGCACTGAGACCTAGACCTACTTACATGATTTCCATCAGCCTGGGGCATTTGCAGAGCTGAAAGAATAAATTTCTGCTTGCAAAAGACAGCAAAGCAGTCCTGTTCCCCTGCCCTCAGGCTAGATGAGGAATTAGACTATGACTTGGAGACACTGTTGGACCCTGCTTCTTCCCTGACTTCAAGGAGGAGATTTCTGTGCCTAGTTCAGAACACTTGTCTTTTGTGCCCAGCTCAAGTGCATCACCTGGAGTATTACTAGGGATTTACTCTAAGCTCTTCCTGAGCAGGAGGGACAGGACAGGACTAATCCATAGTGATCAGCTGCCATTCCCTTTTCTGCAGGACATGTATTCTGTGTGAGACAATCCACCTGTAGCTCATAACCTACATAAGAAAATGCCAAGTTTCTGTTTTTCAAATTTCTGAAAATTAATGAGCTGTTGAACTGAGTGCCATCCAAAAGATTCATTACTTGGTTAAGCAGGGAAACTATCTGTCCTTCATAAATTCAGTAAGGGGAGTATTATATTTTGGATTTCATTCCTTCCAGATGTGGTTCATATTCACAGCAAGTACATGTTTAGCCACTATAGCTAAATAGTTTAATGTTAGCATGGCAGTGGTCAAGCCCCTTATGTGTTTATGCAAGAAAAATTAAATCAGCCTCATCTCTCCAAATCAGAACTTGTTTTGATGATGCAAACCCAGGAAATTGGGAGTGCCTGAATATTTGCTGCTTCAAGTGCCAAAGGACTGAGGACACCAGCAGTGTGTAGTGCCTCATGGAAATCTGCAAGTAGCACACCCAGGTGTTCTGTGCCAAAATTCCTGTGTCCATCTATAGAACAAATGTTTTTTGTGCCAAACCAGTTTTAGTTTTCAGAGAAACCAAAGTTCAAATTATATTTAATGAACTAATCTCTAAAAACCGTCTGCTTTATGTTTGCTTACTTGGTGTATCTCTGCTATTCATTGTCCAGTCATTGCCTTAAAATACTTCCTCAGGGTTGGTTGCATTTTTATCTACTAATCATTGTACATTTGCTTCTAGTGATTGTGGGGTTTTGGTTCAAGCTTTGTTGAGCTTAATCTGAGCTGCTTTTGAACAGCATTTTTGTTTCTCAGTATTTTGGAAGGAGTTGCTAATTATTCATGTGTGATACAGTGTGTTGCCTGTGGATGCGACCTCGGTGGATCCCGCTCTGGAGCTGAAGTCAGGATCCGAAACAACAAACTCTTCTGCAACGACTGCTATATCAGATTTAAAAGTAAGGCAATCCAACTGCAGCGTGCATGACTGTAGTTCTTCTCTGTGCTGTACAACTTCAAGTGTTTGCACAGCTGAGCCACTTGATAGCTTTCATGTTTAGCTTTAAGTTAGTGAATAGGTTCAGCAAGGTTTGATTGCCAGTTTCTGTCTTTTGTTAGGGTAGTCATTCCTAACTGCTAACTCGCTGGTAGTTGATTTTACCAACTTGTTATTATGCAGTTTGAAGCAGACAACATGGTATAGTCATCTTCCTTCCTTCATAGATCTGAGAAAGTGGTGTCAAGGAGCTGTCAGGTGCTAAACAGGCTTGTCTTGATAACAGAGAAGCCTTTTTGGAAAAGTGTCTACATTTTCTTAAAAAGTAAGCTGAAATATGTATTTAATTCAGTCCTAATGCATACCTGGAAAGCAATTAGTTTATCTTGTGCAGATGGCACAAATGCTGGTTTCTTTTTGCTATGCTATTATTATTGGAATTATAGGTCTGTAATTGGTTATTCATTCAGGTACAAGTTCAGGAGGAATTGATTTACTTACAGATCTTAATTAAAAGGTGCAGTATAATTTTTTTCCTTCTTATGGTTTGCAGAATTCTGATTTACTGGAGCATGATGTTAAGGCTTTGTATAGTGGTATTTAGGTCTTTTTTCCTGCTGTCATAGATGATGGTAGAAAACCTCCTAATTTGATAAGTGTCAGGAGTTTTATACAGCTCTCTTTTTATGTAGCAAATATGGAGTTCTCTAGAATGATAAAAATCAGGGAAGGGAAATAATTTCTGAATTACTTCCTGGGAAAAATGTCCGTGTTTCTTTATGAGCCCGTCACATTTCTCTCACGGTGGCTCGGAAGGCAGTGAAGGGAACAGGATATTCATGCTACGGTGTTTGAGCAGGAACTGGGCAGCTGCTGGCTGTGAAACCTAGCTCAGGAAAAGAGAAGCTCTGCCTCTGATGCTGTTGCTGTTTGCAGGCTCTTTTTGCCTTCCAAGAGGAGAAGTCACAGAAATGATTACATGGTACCTCAGCTAAAACCAGAAAGTGCAACACCTCATGAGGGTAACAGTGCATTCACAGAGGCTAATGTTAAGTGCAAGGATGCCACTGTGATCAGTGGAAGGAGGAAGAGAATCTATCCCTTCCATCTGGAGGTGATCCAGGGCACTGGGTCCCACCATGTCTAAGTTAATGTTCAGAGAATGCATCTCCTTGTTGATGACAAGACTACACTGAAGTGACTGTGTTCCTATTTGAAGCACCCAAATGTGTGAGATTCACTCTGGAGCTTGTCGTGTTATTTTTCTCTCTGTCTTTTCTTTTGGGGGGGATATATTGCTGGATGAGTTGGATAAGTAACTTTATTATGGATGAACTGCTATTTAGTCTCTCTTTGACCTTACAGCCCATAAAGTCACAGCAGTGCCTTATATTGTTACAGTTATTTAGAAAATTTTAATTTCATTATTGAAGTGTAAATTTAGAAAAACTCTCACTCTGTCTCTGTGCTAATCCTAAAAATAATACTTAAGAATTTGGTAAGGTGCATGTTCTGTGGAATATTACTTGGCCTGAAATACTTGCAGTGCTATAATTGGATTCAACTCAAATTTGTATTGTTCATTAAATTTGGATTGCTCGATTCAGAATGCATACCTTAGTCTATGTTTCCATTTTTAATAAGGATTGGAAATACCATTTCCTCTTTTAAATTTAAAAATATTAATTGCTGTCACAAAGATTCTTCAGTAACTAGACTTACAGTTTCTTTTGTCTCTTCCTAACAGCTGGACAACCAACCTCCATGTAAAACAAATGAAGATATGAAGCCACTGTTGCAGATACAAGAAGAGGTGATTGCTGCTGATGTAGATCTATAAATATATATATTGTGTGTATGTGTGTTTTTTTCTAAGAGTAACTCTTGCTTGTCTAGTCTTCATAGCAATACCTTGTATTCTTCTTATAACTATTTTTATTTATAAGAAAGTAATTGCAGTAAGGAAATAGCTGGGGAAAATGCTTTCACATTTTCAGCTTCAAGTACTGAGAGCACAAGAGAGAATAAGTATATTTTCAGTAATAACTTCAAAATATTTTTGAGGCTTATAATCATCTAGTTGACTTTCCTATGGTATATGAAGAGGGTATTTTGTTCTAAGCTCCTGAAATGAGCATTAGAGAAATAGCTAATATAAATATATATTTGCAATTGCTGTCTTTATTTTTGACATATACTGAAAGTGAATTCTCTAGGTTAATATGAAGCTGCATTTAAATGCACACAAATGTTTGCTTTCCAAATGCTGGTTTATAAAATTATGTGCTTTTTTGAAACCTAAATACAAAGAATAATCTGTTTGCTCAGTGGTGTTGGCATAATATTCTGTGGAATCCATTTAAGGGAGAGAGTTTTCTTTTCCCATTTGGAAATGTAACTATCACTCTTTCCTCTGCAAACTGAGTGGAGAATGGTTGTTGAATTACCATATATTTGTAAATAAAAAATCTGATGTTGCATTTATTAGAAGTTTTTGTCCTTTCTGTTCAGCTAAACATGTCTAAGGTAATGTGTGCAAATATAAAATAGTTTTAATTTCATCTTGGGAAAAATATTTGTTCTGACAGGATTAAGTTGTTCACCTAAATATATGCAAGAACAATAGTTCTTCCTTTTCTCTTTTCCTTTGTAGTCAATGTCAAAGTCTGTGTACAGCTTTTTCATCAGGCTCCTCATGCCCTTTCCCTTGAGCATTCAGTACCAGTGGTGAGACTAGATGCTCATCCCTGAAAAACAATTGAAAGAGGTGGATGTTCCTCAAAATTTCTGTGCTGTTGCTAGAAATGAAATGCGGAAAATATTTTTGGGTTAGGTTCTGCTCCTCTTGAAAACACAGCTGGAATGTGCCCTATGTCTCAGTGGTGGCTTCCAAATTGTTTTGGTCAGTGGCTTCCCCAAATCCTTTCATGCCCAGTTATGTACCCTTCTGTGTCCATATCCTTGGAAGCAGTGAAAAAACATAGGCTGCAGGTCAGAGGAATTTGGGGGAGCGTTTTGTGGATAAAACCAAGGAAGACGAAGCTGGGAGGTGTAGGAGGGCTCTTGAGTGTGAGCTTGTATATGGCACCATGAAGAGCTGCAGTGAAGCTGCCAAAGCAGCTTGGGGTGCTCCTTGCTCTCAGGGAATTTTGGCGGGGGTGGGTAGGAGATATCATGGATTGGGAAGAGAGATTGTGGCTGTGGTAGCTGGGGGCAACAAGGGAAGATCGTGCTGTTTTGGCATAGTGGGAGAACTTCACCTATACTCCTGTAATTCCTTCTACTTGTAGCTGAATGCTGCTTACTGAATTACAAGTGCCAAGCATTATTTTTAATTTTTGCTTTAAAAATTATCATAAAAATCTAAAATGCCTCATCAACCAAACTTGGTCTTGGTTTTTGGTATTCAGTTAAAGACCGGTAAAGATACTTAATTTGGTTTGTACTGTTGTGGTAAGTAATGACATGATAGACCACAGATGAGAGCACTGGGATGTGAAGACCTTAGTCCTCAAGAACAGACTATGGAGGGATAGTCACACTGCCTGCTCACACAGCCCTCTGGAGTCCTCTCTGCTGCTTATGGAAGAAGCATACTTCCCTGAGAGCTATTCAGAATAGGATTCTAATTTAGGTGCTGTGCAGATCTGGCTCTCTGTTAAGGCACAAACCTGGTGGAGATGGTGTGGATGCCCCTCTACATGGTAGTTTTCAGACTTCTTTTATTGCAGACAACATCTATTATAATGAACCTATGAACCACTGTCCCCCCAAATTCCAGATACCTATGGTCTCCACTACCAGCCCTGAAATACACTGAGAGAGACTTTTTTTTTTTGTCACAAGTCAAAGTTTCTCAACCTCTAACCAATGAATTTATCTTAGCCTATGCATGACTCCCACTCTCCCAGCATTGTGTTATGCAGCAAAAGTGTGAGAAAAGTTAGGGATGGCAATGCTGTCTTTTGCATCTTGAGCTCGGTCATAATGCCCCATCCAAGGGAATCATTTGTACATGGAAATTAGCTGGTGGTGAAAAATGGAAGGAGAGGAAATTCAGCAACCTGTGGTCTGTAACACTGCCAGACTCATGTCCTGTAGCCTGGAGTGGTGTGCTCTGAGCCAGGCTGGCTTCTCCTAAATGGTGTCAAGTACTTCCTTGAGGGTTCCGATTTCATTTTCCCACAAAATGTCTGCAAAAAGACTAGGTTATTTCATTAGCTTGCTTGTGCACAAATGAGTGGGATTTAGAATTTAGTGGGCCTCAAAGAGCTGAAGTTGAGTTTCCATCCTTATTAAAGTCCTGGTTTAAACAAGGCTCCTTCAAATCTGCTAATTCACTTTGGCAAATGTGAGTAACAAAAATTCCTTCATCTCCTCCTTCCCTTGGAGGGGAACAGGCAGAGGAGCTCACCTTCTTAATGTTTTATTTGTCTGTTTCAATCCTTGCTGAAGTATTTGGAGCATGTTGGGCTCTCAAGTTCAGCAAACCTGGTTATTGACACAAGATGGCAGTGTGGAAGTGCACCTTGCACATTAAAAAGCCCTTTCTGTGGTCGTAATCTCATATAAAAGGGGTTGCATTTGCTAAATGATGATAAAGTTGTGATATAAAAGAACTTTGTCTTAATCTTGGCCCTTTCTCCCCACCTGGCATCAGGGAGGTGTGATGTGCAACTGAATCTAAGCCATCTTCTTGGGTTGTTTTTGTTTTTTTAATTTCCTATTTCATTAATTAGCTGCTGCTTAAAGCACTACAAAGGAGGAATGGTGGTAAAGAGAACAATTCCTGTGGAGAAAAATGAACTGGATAATTTCTAGTGGAGGTTTTCTGCTGTATTTTGTTGGATTCTTTTTTAAGGTACTGTTCAAGGAAGAAGAACCAATTGCTCTCCCTCAGTTCATCAGCTGCAGAATACTGTTTAAGGTTACAGCTCTTAAATACATGGATCTACAGGAGAGCTGGGCCTCTGCACTGCTGCTAAACTCTGAGTGCATTTAGGGCAGTGCTCTATACTTTCAGGTGCATGGTGCTGCTTGGGGTGTTGTCTGGGACATCCACCCAGGGCTGGTCTGGATATGGTGCAAATCTGGGAGATACTCATGCAGCTGCCACGGCAGGTTTTGCAGGATGCTGTAGCATTGTTGAGAGGGCAGCAGAGACTTATGAGTAAACAACTGAATGAACATCAGCTCCTTACAGCCAGTGGTGCAAACGTGTGATTTCATGGGCTGCTGAGAACATGTCCACTGTTAGGTGAGGTGCTTGGCTGTCTAAGCTTCACTGACATCAACAGACATGCAGACCGTGGCTCACATGTAGACACCTGCATTTTTGCACACCTGTTTACTTAATGCTTTAAAAAAAATCCAGAAATGTCTGAGAAACTCTTGATTTAGGTAAATCTCCCACTCTTGCTTTAGCTAAATCTCCCCTCTCTTTAGGCTCGCAGGCTGTCAGCTAACTAACTGCAGTGTACATTTGAATATGGCTGTGGAACGGAGCGGTCTATGGATAACGGCTCTGTCACAGGCCAATGTTTAAATAGGATGGGACTTCAAAAATAGAAAATGTTTTCACTGTGGGTTTTGTTTAATACATAAGAACAAATCAAGCATCTTGGAGTACAGTTCAAGGTACTGCATATGCTCTTAGTTTTTATGAGTATTTCTTTTAGAGTTTTTCTAACAGGAGATTTGTCAGACATTTCAAACTGAATTACCTATGAGTTCACCTGTTCAGGCAAGCTGCCACACCACAGGCAATGCTGCTTAGTGGCAGGATTTATGCAGAAAAGCCCATTTTTAGAGCCTTATGTTTGAGTTTGGAGTTCACACTGACGCCAGAAATGGTCAGAGCCAGTCTTGTTATTTTCAGTAAAGTATTTTTCAGGAGAATCCCAAAGAGAGTTCAAGTGAACAGTTCAGCACTTCCCTTAGGTAATAGCTGTTGTTACATGGCCCAACCTTGTCACTTACGGAGGGTGAAAGTGTTTGAAATCTGACAATTTGAGCTCAGTGCGAAAACTGGTATGCTTACAGCAATATTTTAAATCCCAACCAATAATTTGTTATGGATTCGCAAAACCTGTGCTATGGCTGTAATGGAAGGCTTATTAGCAGCAGGCATAATTACATAAAAGATCAGCTTCATGCTGGAAGCACTTCAGCATTTTCATTTTAGCGCCACGCTTCCTGGTAGCTCCTGGCACCAACATAAAACAATATACGAGGACGATGCAAAGCGCTTCCTCTGAAAAGGGATGTTCAGGGTGAGCAGTAGGGTATCAGTTTATTAAAGCTGGAGATTTTTTTTAATTGGTTCAACCTACTTGAAACAAACTTGCCAATTAAGTACCTGCTGTAGGCAACAAACACTGCAAAGACCTGCGTCATTGTGCAATGGGAGTCACTGGGTTCTCCTTAATAGTTGACATTGTATAAAGAACCAAAACACTTTTTAGAAAAATCTGTTCAAGGATGTATGTACATACAGTTTCTCTTAATTGTTCACAATAGAAGAAAGGAAAAGCTCAGGCTGTTGAATGGGCAGTTCATGATCACAGCCCCGTGAGAGCAGGCTTGTGGCTGGCGCAGTGTGCCATCCTAAATGGCCTTCTGCAGGTACCTGTGCCAGAGCAAGTGTTTCTGATTCTCTGAACTGGAACTTGCTCTTGTCCTCAGGCAGTCGGCCAGATGTGCCATTTATTGCTGCTTCAATTGCATATGGCCCTTCCGTGCTGGAAATTCACAGATTTCAGGGTCAGACCAGGCTACTGCGATGTTTGGTCTGCCTATATCACTGCAAACATCAAAATCTCTCATCCAGCAATTCCCATATTGAACACACACCTGTGTGAACAGCAGTGTTCTTTGCTGGAAAGCAGCTCTGTGTAGATCTGAAGAATGCAAATGACGAAAAATCTACCACATATCAAGATAAATTGTTCCAGTGGTTAATTAGTGCTCTTAAAAATGTTAATTTTATTTTTACTTATTTTAATGAGCTTTCTAGCTTATGATTGTATTTTTGTTCATTTAAGTTGATTTAGACTCTTAGAGCTAGATTAATTCTCTTTGTTCTTACTTAGATTGTACATATGATTCTGATAGTCCTTTTTTTTGTTGTTGTTGGGTTTTTTTGTTTGTTTTGTTTCTTATACTTGTACATAAAGCCTTATTGCTCACATTAAACACAAAAAAGAGATTACGTCCATGGGTGGACGCTGTGGATTGAAAGACCTTCTCTCAGTGAACTGCAACATGAAACTCTCCCAGGACAAGATTTAGAGCACAGGAGAAATAATCCTGAAGAGCATTAAAAAAATCTGAGGCTGTGTAAGGATTCAAATAATAGCTCATGACCATAAGGGAACTTTGCTGCACAAATTTTCTGGCATAATTACTACGGTTTTGATTTGCCTTTGTGAGAATGGCCACGCCCAAATTCCTGTGTGTTTCTGTTAAATTTTCCTGTCTTGTGGAAGCACCTGTAAGAGATTTCCATGCTGACGTGTCTCGACAGACAAGGGGACAAGATGACATTCCATTTTTATTTCTCAGCATGAAGTGTCAGCTGCAAAATATACAATTAGTTCCTTCTATGTTTGGCAGATATTGATGTGAGGGATCCAGCTTGTGGCCTTTCAGCGAACTCTAGCTCTGCAAAGATAATAACTGCTATCTTTTGATGCCCGTGTTAACAAGATTCCTACAGAGAAATAGTAGTTATAATTTCATGTGATAATTTAAGTACAATCAGTTCCTGCCAAGGTAACTGTCACATTTATGAGATATGTATGTGCTGCACCTCACTATTAAAGCTGGGGGTTGTACCAGCATACTCCTGTCTGCATACATCAGAGGAAAATCCCAAGACTCTCCCAGCCTCAGCACAGTTTAGGAAAAGCCCCACTGCAATGGAGGAAGTTGGTAAACAAGCAGCCTTCAGCCAGGCACAGCTCCTGGCTGTGAATAAACCACAGCCCTTGAGCACAGCACACTGCAGAATGGCAGTCACGAGCTGTGCTCTTCACAATAGTCTGTGCAAAATGCGTATTACAAGTGTCTGTGCAAAATGCGTATTACAAGTGTACATGTATTTCTATCAACAATTTCAATGCATACAAGTACTTTTGGATCTCAGCAAGTAAACAAAAAATTGACAAATCACTTCTTTGCTATTGAAAATATTGGATGTTTTTGGCTTTTTAGTGGTGGACTCAGTATTCTTTGGAATGTTCTGTTCTCTGTGATAGTTCATGCCATGTCTAGCATCTGCTAATCTCAGTATTTTGTGTTCCCTCTCCCTCAGTACTGTGTCAACTCAGCAATAAAGGAGAGGTAATTCTGAACTGAAGGTTTCCCCTGTCAATATACCAAAATATTTAGGTTGTTCAGACCTTCTGTGTTACATCACCCACCCTGGTTTCGCCATCACCTAAACCTTTCTAGTTCATCTGCTTCTAGTGATGTTGTGCTAAATGGAAAACAAAAAGTGGGCTGATAAACACCAGTTTGGTACTGAAAATATGGGTAAATGGGAAGCAGGAAGGGATATACAGGCTGCACTATCCATTTAGCATTATTGCTCTAATGCCCATTTTGGTTACTCAGTATAGCACTTTGAAGCTACACAGTGTTGCCACATAGCATATTACTGGTATCATGGACACCGAATGTTCTCTTAAATCCTATTTCTCTGTAACATCTTTGACTTGAAGCCAAGAAAGCTGCCTATTCAGAAAAACTGTTTATATAATCTTTTAATCCTCATGTCTTTGCCAGATCATGAGTTGTTCATAAATCTGGATTGCATATAAAATACCAACTGAAGGTGCTGACTTTGTTAAGCATGTAAAACCAAGCATCCCTTCATCTAGCACTAGAGAGCATTTGGATTATTCCCTTCAGTTTATCAAGGCTATGATCTTTGAAATATGTCCATAAAAATATCGAGAGATGTAGAATCCCAGAAGATACGGGGCCTAATGTGTATGTCTCAAACAGCAATAGTTGATGGCTGTGGAGCCAACCAAGGATTGTCAGTAATAACCTGCTGTGAGAGAACAAAATGTGGCTGGAGAAGGCGGCCATGCAGAGGTAGAGCAGCACTGTCCAGGATAAACACACCTGTTCTAGTTCCCGAAAAAAAGCACAACACAGTACAGTGCAAGTGCAAGAATGAGAAGTGGGCATGGACTGTAGGGAGGGATCAAGATCACCAAAAAACCCTGAAGTCCTTGGGCCCATTTCCAGAAGGGTCTAGAGGAATGGGCTGTGCATAATAAGTAACATAGCATAGAAAGTGAGAAATCTATCTTCATGGCAGGGAAATCTATCTATCAAAAGGTGCCCCCACCACACCCAGGCAGCATCCCCAGTGTAGGAAACACCAAAAAGGGCAGAAGGCCTTCTAAGAGCATGAGAAATAAAAGCAAGTTTTGAGAATAAAGCAGAAGATTTTATGGAAAAGTTTTGGCTGTGAAAATATTAAAGAAGATACAATAATACAACAGAGCAAGGGCATTAAAACAATGGTTAGAGTCTCTAAGCTTAGCTGAGATAGGTTTTGGAGTTGCAAAAAATATGCTTTGTAAGATAGATAAGGTTAAGCTTAATAATGGAATACTGTGCATTGTTATATGAGGTTTAAAACAAGCAAGTATTGTGTATAACAGGTGTACGTGTGCTATAGAAGATTGGTTAAGACATTTGTCTGTAATTTTTAAAAGTATTCTATTGGCTAAAAAGCTTTTAAGAATGCTCTGTAAGTAGGAAGTCCTCAGAATGCCTGCGCAGCACGAGCTTGTATCATCTCTGATGTCTCAACTCTGTATATGAGACTGATAAAATAAAAAAGGCTCAAGGAGCGTCTGTCTTGGCTCCCCATCACATTTGGAGTCACTGGCGCCCCAGGACCCTGGACATCCCATCAGCTGGACTGACTCTGAAACCAAGACTGGTTATTGCTCTTCCTCCTCTCCTCCTTTCTTTCCTCTCTCTTCCTTATCTTACCCCTCCCTTTATGCAAAACCCACTGCTATGTGCTTATATAGTAGGTCAGGGACTAACATGCCAATTTCCATGCCAAGTGTGTACTTTACTAATAAAACTTTGAGGTTTTGCAGACCCTCTGAATTTTGTCATTCCTTTAGACCACGAGCATCTAGGAATCTTGGCTGCTCCTTTCCCCATAAGGGTTGGATATCACAATAAAGGGCAAAAATGCTCCTTAGTCAGTCCCCCAAGAAGCCGATACTTACAGTCACTGGTTTTCATAATCAAAGTATTAATATTTTTTCTCATCAGTCCTGCTTCACTGACTTTTTTTTTCCATGGTAACAATGGTTACACTTATTCAGCAAGAATACTTATCTTCTGATCAGGCTTGATGCTGAGGCAGCAAAACAGGTGTGTTTATAATCCTGTTCTCTTGCATGCAGATCGACTGCAACTCTGATTCCCACAGAGCCTCTCTGGTTTTATGCAGAGCACTCAATGAATGTGAGTCTGGGAGTCGCCTGCCTGCTCTTACCTCCCATGATGGAACAGGCTCTTTGCAGCAGCACTGCTGCTCTCTAGCATGGGAAAAAAGTTTCTCTGCACAGCCCAAGGGTGTGTTCTGTTGTTCAATAAACTCCAGTGGCTTGTGTGAAAGGAGAGCCTGCACTGCTGGAGATTTACTTCACTACTGTCCAGATAGAGCAGGAATATGACCGAGATAAGCAAGGCCCATTAATGAGGCTGTGAAGTGATAACCTTGTCTGAGCTAGATACAGTAAAGACTATGCCGCTGGAGTGTTAGAAAGATTAGCAGAACTACTCTGGTTTGCCTCAGCTGGGCATGTGTGCATGGTGCAGGTGAAATTACAACTACCTTGGTGTTCTGGTCTATAAGATTTTGTATGGGTGCTGAAGAGGTATCACCAGGGGTTTTTAGGGAAGCTCGAGAGAGAAGCTGGAGCTTCAAGAGAGTGATGAAAACAATGTTCTGTAATTCTGTGAAGATGTCGAGTGCTCTTGTATTTTGTTGGATTCCTTTGTGATGTTCTTGTAGCCTCTGATTTCAAACTAATTAAATGGTAGATTCTATAAACCTGGTGATTTTTTTTCTCCTTAAAGCAAGAAAAAAACGAGACCAAAAGAAATAGTTAAAAAAAAATTAACTTCTGTTTCTTCTGCTAATAGAGTGTGAAGAGTCATTGACTGCCCCTGAGATTAGCTCAGCTGGTTAGAGCCCAGTGCTAATAATGTCAAGGTTATGGGTTTAGGCCCTATATGGGCCATGCCAACTTAAGAGCTGGACTTAAAGATCCTTGAGGGTGCCTTCCAACACCGAATATATTCTGTGATAGGTAATTGCTTCACCAAGAGATATGCTGAGGTGAATTCTTTCTTAAATTATAAAATGAATCTCAAGCAATCAGCTGGTCCTGGACTGTTCAGTGATGGGTTTGTGATCCCACACTACCTTTAATAAGAGTCTGTGAGTAGTATTTTCTAATTTTTCTAGTTGGATGTTTGTAAAATGGATCTGTGCAGCACTACTGATTAATTATTTTCCACATGAGGGCTTAAGTTTGAATTTTCCACACGTATTTGTAGCACTCATGAGCTTCAGTGTTCAACCTACCAACCTGTGAGGAGAATGCTTAAAAGGATGATACATGTTTCTGTTTACTTTTAGATCTAAGTTAAACCAAGAGCTGAGTTTTTTGTCTTCAGTACTCAATTTGTCTGTGTGGAAGATACTCACTTCCACACAGATGGGGATGGGGAGGTTGCACTGCAATACATCATCTCTATGAGTCCTAAAAGGTTTAGAGGTTCAATCTTCTTTCCAGACAAATCCCTCTCTACTGCATTGGGTCAGATTAAAAGGACTAGTGTTTTTTTCTTTTCTCTGCCCATGTGCTAAGTCCTGAACATCTGAGACATGTTTCAACTCTTAGAATGGGTAGAAGGTGGCCTTCATCTGCCAGCTTTTCGAAACAAGACTGGGAAAGTAACAGCCAGTGCAAATAAATGCTGGACAAGTTCTGCTGTCCCAGTTCGTCTGGCACAGGAGTATGAACTTTTTTCATTCTGCCAGTACAGGACTTGCCCTGTGGGTTGCACTGGACAGAATTTGATTTGTTTACCTAGTTACCTTCTGACCAGAAGAGCACTCTCCTGTGTATTTTCTTCACTGGTAGTTCTGGCCAAGGGGGTTGGACACACCTTGTTCCATGGCTCTTGGTTTTATCTTCTTCATGCTCATATTCCTGCACTGAAGTCAGATTTTTGTATTCCTGGCTAAATGGGAAGAAAACTGATGTTCGGCCTCTATCAGCTGATGTAACAGCTATCTCCCTGTAATGTCAGTGATTAATGGCAATGTTTCACTTGCCAAGCAGCAAGCCTTGGGCTTGTTGCAGCCGTGCTGGAGAGCGAAATGTGGTGTCTCCTCGCTTTCCTACTGCACTGCCAGGCTGGCTCAGGGATTATTTACTGCCAGTCATGTTGCTGGCAGAAGTGATGTCTCTTTTGCAGCTAGCCCACAAGTGACTTGATACTTATTTCTTTCCTTCAGCCCTGCTTCAGCAACACTTTACAGATTCAGACAGGGGGCAGGTCCCTTTTCTTGTGTTCAGTGTGCTGAGGGGAACTCTTCCCCGTTGACCTCATAATTAAGTCAAGTTGTAGGTTTTGTAAATCACTAGCTTTAAATGAAAAGAATTTTTGGAGTTTCCTGATTTCCACTGGCTGTGTAGTTGTCTTCACCATGCAATGGAAGTTTTTTGTTTTCAGCAAAATCCGCCTCTGCTGTCAGAGACCTCCAGGGAGTGTTTAGAGTAATATAAATGAAGTACATACAGACACCTGTTTAAACATAAAGGAGATAGACTTAGATAGGAGACATTCTTTACTGTGAGAGCAGTGATGCAGTGGAACATGTTGCCCAGAGAGGCTGTGAATGCCCCATCCTTGGAAGTGTTCAAGGCCAGACTGGATGAGTAGCCTGAGCATCCTGAGATCCAGTGGGTGGCATCCCTGCCCATGGCAGGGGGGTTGGAGCTAGAGAATCTTTTAAGTCCCTTCCAATGCAAACCATTCCATGATTCTATGAACTGCTTAGCAGGAGAGATATTCATCCCTTGTATCCCATCCCCAAGAAGAGCAGAAATATGGGAAACTGTATGAGGGGTTACTTCCAGTTTTTAGGTGGTACTGTGATTAGTGTGTTGGTTTATGTGAGACTGTGGTGTGACAGTGTATGCTGACTGCAAGAATTAGAATGAGCACAGATCACAGCAGGAAGGGGATGGACCCATAGTAGAGAAAGGCAGCTTTCAACGTCACTGGTTGCAGTCATTAAAAAACATTTTCCTTATCATACCTTGAGCTGTGCCATTGGTTATTAAGGAAAATAACTTTAGAGATAATGATACAATGCAAAATAATTTTTTTGTGCTTTCTAACAGATAAATTGTCCTGGTACTTGCCAGAACAGGGTTAACTTTTTTGCAATAGCTAGGAGAGGGCATGGCTATGACCTGGATGTTATTTGATACCACCTCATCTCATTGCTTCGGGCAGGGGAAAGGCACTCTCTTCAAGGGAGAAGAGGTTCCTTCAAACAGGGAAAAAATAGCAGAGAGAGCTGTCTGGTGTAGTTTATTGTCAGGGGCTTTCTGTGTAAATAGTTTCTTTTTCATATAACTTGAGAAATCAAGGAATGACTGGAAAGGAAAAGACAGGAAAGGAAGCATAATGGCATTAAATGAAATTGGAAAACCCAAAAAATTCTGGAATGAAGTGAGCCCAATTAAATGGAAGGGAAAGGAAAGGAAGTGCATCAAATTGAGCCGAATCTTTTCATTTTAGAATATTTTGGGTTTTACAATTGTCCGGTTTTTCTCACTAAGCTTTGAACAAGCTTGGCACTGCAGCTGAGGTGCCCATCCCCATGCATGGCCCTAATGTGAAAGCTGTTGTGGCAGAAACATTTTGGCACTGCAGCTGACGTGCCCATCCCCATGCATGGCCCTAATGTGAAAGCTGTTGTGGCAGAAACATTGTGGCCCTGCCACGATGCTCTTGGCATGCATTTTCCAGCTGCAGTGTGCCTGGAGCTCTAGGCTGTCTTGCCCTCTCCAGCCTAACTGGAAGCCAAATGGAATCACGTCGCTGGGGCTGAGATGCCCATAGCCATGGGTGGTCAAAACTTGAAAGGTGTAGGAGCAGCAAGGTTGTGGCCCTGGTGGAATGGCCTTGGCATGCCTGTTCCAGCCGCAGTGTCCCAGGAGCTACAGGCTCTGCAGCTCTCTGAACCCTGAGCAGAACCCTAAGGGCAGCTTGTGGCTGCTTCTGAGATCCCCATCACCGTGGCTGGCCTGGATTTAATAAGTGTAGATTTTCTCCCAAGTTTCACATTTAAGCTCTCTGTTTGGCTTTGCTTTCCTTGTGGCATTTGAGGCAGTGCCTCAGGCTTTGCAGACACATAGAATGATTAAAGAGTTAGGAAAGCCTTTTCATTTATTTTTAATATTTTTTAATTTAAAGGAGGAAGGGGAGAATGTCATATATGACATATATA
>VXAD01012526.1:0-149561 GCA_013399195.1 Dicrurus megarhynchus
AGGAAGGAAGGAAGGAAAGAAGATATAACTCACAAGTAAGAGAAATCACGGACCTAGGTTCAATTCTCACACCTGTCTGAAAGGTCTCTAAATTTTATCAGCCTGTCCTAGTCTCCCTCCTGCCACTGAAAGTGTTGGCTCTTCTGATGCACTGGTGGATAAATATTTTACATGCAAAATAGTTCACCTTTCACTGAAAAAATAACTAATCCCTCATTTATAATGTTCTAAAATATATGATCTAACTTCAGACCTATTAACTGAAAAATAAATTATGCTTCTTGAATACTTTCAGTGAAGTTGAGCATGTTCTTAGTTTGCTTTCCCCACAACTCCATGTGCGAGAGGATGTGTTTATATTTCCCAAATTTTCCCCAGGACTCAGCCAATCACGTTCCTAAACAAGAAAAAAAAATTGCTCCTCTGATGTCCAGGATTGTATTTCTGCTGTTTATCTTGCTCATTCATCTCTGGATCTTGAATGGCACAATGTCATTGTTATTGCAGATAAGGCAGCCTTTGACAACATCAACCATCACCAAGATGTTCTTTCTTGTTTGTGAGCAGTGTCCTCCCCTTATTGCTTTATCCATCACCTACAGCACCAAACGGTCTTCAGTACATTCCAGAAATCTTGCTTCTTCTTCCACCTCTTCTTTATCAGGATTTATAGGTAGTAGACAACTACTGCAATTTTATCTGTGCTGGTCTGCTCTGTAACCTGTACCCACAAGCTTTCTATTGTTCCATCTCGTGCCCTAGGACCAAGCTCCATGCATTTAAGTGACCTCTTTGCATAGAGCATAGCACAGTCCTCCTTGCTTTCCCACCCTCCCTCATCTGAAGAGCCTGGCTATCCAGTACAACATTCCAGCTAGGAGAGCTATCCCATAATGTTTCCATAACAAAAGCCATAGCTTCAAATTTCTCTTGCTTGTTCCGCATTCTACATGCATATATAGACGCTTGAGATGAGCCCCAAATCAAGTTGTTTTGACAAGGAAGCAGGAGATGTTCTCTATCATGATCTGCCCAGGATGAATATTCTCTGTCCCTTGCTTCTCTTCAGGATGTAGTGATCTTCCTCCTAACTTAAAGCCTTCCTCATGAGGGCAACAGGCCTTTGCAAACAGTGTTTGCAAAGTGCTGCTTCACTTGGCCACATGCATCACACCCTGCTCTCACTCCTTGGAAAGGGTCCTGGTGTCATGGAAGCCTGCAACACCAGACAACTTACCCCTCGCAGCATCGCTGGTTTGCACACAGAGGAGAAGCAAGGGGTAAGAGTCTGACAGCCTGACAAACCTGGGCAGTCACTGCAACGTCGCATCTCCTGGATCCCAGTGAACAGCAGACCTCCCAAGACAACAGGTCAGGACAGCCAGTTCCTGCCACAGTTCTCTGCAGAAATGAGACTCCTAAAACTATCATTCAACTTTTCCACCTTGTGTAGATATTAGGTTCATCAGCTGGTCCTGACAGGTCTTGCTTGTGTCCCCCAGTGCCTGACACTAAGTCTATTCCCCAGCAGTGGGTTTAAAGGTGGACTAGGAATACTCCTTCTGCTGCTAGGAGTCATCAGTCAGCTCCCAGCCTTCCCCACCGCAGCAGCCACCCTCCACTGCTTATACAACTGGGGTCCCCAATTTCCCTCCTCCCTTGCTTTGTGTGGCTCAGATTTTCCCGCAGATTTTCCTCAGAGACCTTGTCAATCTCACCTCCACTTTCCCTGCTGTGCACACCCTCCGTGTCTCCCCGTGTCGCTCAGGGCCGCGCCCAGAGCAGCGCCCGCGGGAGCCACGCTGAGCAGCCCGGCTGTGCGAGCCCCCGTGGCTCCATCCCGCACTGCCCTGTGCGGCCGCGTACAGAGGAGCTGTCCGTGCCAGGCAGCTCCGCCTGCTAACAGTCCCGCGGGGACTGCAGCCCTATCTGTCTGTCTGTCTGTCCGCATGTGTCTGCCGGGCGAGGACAGCCGTCGGTGCGGCAGCGCGCACCGAGAGCTGCAGGTGCCCCGTGCTCCCTCCGGGGCTGCCTCAGAGACAGTGGCAGCCGTGCCGAGCCCCTCCTGACCTTCCTGACCTCCTGATGAGAGGTGCCCTGAGGAGACACAGAAATCTGCAACCTATATTTATTGGACAGGACAGGGCCCAGACATCACCCATTACCATGGCTACTCAGCATTCCACGTTCACCCTCTGTTAATCTCTTCTAATGCATCTGGCAGCGGATGGAGGCTCATGAACCGTGGCCCAGCCAGGCTTGTTCACACGATGCAATGTAACCTGCTGCTGGCTGAGACAGGACTGATCCTGAGGAATGACAATATTTTGAGTTAGACCCAAATAATCTGGATGGCACTGAACTTGGCTCTATAAGATGCATGAAGAATTTTAAACATCCTTTTTAATTTTTTCTGCATAATTCACTGCAGAAACAAATATCTGATTCCCTGGAAGAGGCGGCAGTTTGTGCCAGCCACTAAACGGAAGGAAAACGTATTGTGTGTGAGTGAGTGTTTGCACTCTGAGGTTTAAAGCATTTCTTATTTCTAGGGAAATCACACTTTGCCTCACATCTTTAAAGCACCTAGCTCAGCCAAATCTTGATCCTGGTGAAAATCACACTGTGCTAGGAAAAGAGGAAAGCTCATAATAAAAATGAGGAAGCTAATAATAACACACCGTAAAAAGATAAGAAGCAAATTAATGAGGGAGGAAGACAAGAAGACTGTGTTGAAAAAAGATAAAATACCATAAAACTAATTTCAAATTGCACATATTTTTCTAGGAGTTGCCTGTTTTGTAACTCTGCTGTCTACAAATTTTATTCATCTAAATAGAGTCTAAATTCTCAACAGATGTAATTTAGCACAGCTTCAAATATTGCAATTAACGTTATGATTCTAAGAATTATGGGATACCTGAACCAGCTGGACCTTTCCTTTGAGTCTCTGTAGCACCACAGTTACATTTAGAGACCACATCTGGTCTGGGATGGAGTTCTGCAGATTGGACTTTGGTTAACACATGCGGTGCATTGGCATTACCATAGAGAGATCGGGACCTGAGGTACCAGAGCTGCTCTTTTCACCATCAGGAGTTCATAAATAGTCAGGAAATGTACTCAAATAGTATTTTTAAATGAAGTTTCTGCTTTCCTTTTAACATTAGAAGTGAAAAGTCAGGTAAATTCATTATTAAGATAACAATACTTCTATGTACCAACTTTCCTGAAGCCAAATTAGATACATTTTCCTCCAGTTATATGAAACTTGGGATTTATCTGATTGTAAAATTTCTGCCTTTGTAAGGAGACAGTTTCTTAAGGCAGCCTACTATATAGCAGATACTATATTCCTCTTTCAAGATTTCTCATCCTTGCTGATCAAAAATTTGCTTGAACTATGTGGGAATGCAGAATCAAGGAATGATAATGCCTTTTTTCTTCATAACTGTCACTGAAGGGTTATAGGTAAATTTGTATTAGGAATCATGTCTTCTTCTTTGCTGTTTTCACCTGGGAAAACTAATATGATGTGTAAGCCAACTGAATGTGTGACATCTATCTGTATGATTGTGTGGACTTGCTCCAGCTGCTCTGAGAGGGTCTTACACAAGTTACTGATGTATCTCAGTAAAAGAGAAGCTACAAAACTCTATTGCATACAAAGGGATTCATGGGAATGGAACATATTAAGTTGTTCTGATGCACTTTGACTGAGAAGAAAGAACAGCATTCTCTTCTAATTTAGTGAACATAGTACAGGAAATGGATAATTTCCGTGCCATAGGAATTATCAATTTCCATGCAGTAAAATGGAAAAAATGCAGCTTTACAATTCCTATAAAATCATTGAAACATACGCATTTTAGATGTACTTTTTTTGTCTCCCTATTCATGCACACACACACATTCACATTCACAGACTTGTAAGCATTAATAAATACTACAGCACTGTATTACAGTTATTAGAAGACAACAATGAGGCAAGTGCTGCTTTCCAACATTCCAGAAGAAAGAACGCTTTCCTTGCCTGTGGAGAATGTTGAGTATAACATACAAGGTAACAGAACCTAAGAAATAAAGGCAAGATCCTTCACTGCCTTTAATATTCCTCTAAGAAACCCTGTGTATATATCAAATTCAGTAAGTGAGAGCAAAATCGGATTTTTTTTCTCTGTTAAAATATAATTTTGTTTTCTTTTGATGTCCTTTCCAACCCTATAGCAATTCAGCCACTGGAAATTCTCCATCATCTTAGCTTGACACCTGAATAGAATTAGAAAGTAGAAAATTCATGGGAGGACAAAATATGACTATAGTATTATCAGCTGCTTCATTAGATAGCTAGTTATCAGTGTAAGCTCTGGTGCATGGGAAACCTGCTGCTTTTTGGGCCTGCTGCTGATAGCACTAACTGACTTCATTCTCTTGATATGCCTCCCTAGAAATTTCCAACCTACAAATGCTGTTACTATCTACTCACCTCTGCAACTGTATTTATACATACGAAAGGGACACTTCCTTTTCTCATCATCCATAAAGTAAGAAGCTGACCTTTACAGTTTTCTAGTAGTGATCAAAAGGATGTGAGGCATCCACAGAAAAGAAGGAAAGTGGATTAACTGAAATCTTCTGAAAGGTCTCTTACCCTGATTATCCGGGTTACAGCAAAGCAACTTTTTTGGTGTTTATATAAGCCCTAAGAATAAAGTAAGACAACAGTAACAAATCCTTTTCTTGTTCCTCTGTGATTAGATAATCTAAAAATACTGTGATAATGCTATCAATTATTATTTGCATTTCACTTAACTCGCAGTATGGGACCAGAGCCCTCTTGTTCTAAAAACAGCATAAACCAAGTCTTTCTAAAGGATATCATCTGTCTAAATTGCTAAGAGCATAAAGCATGGAGAAGGAAATCAGACATAAAGGTATGTGAAATATCTTTCCTATGACTGCAGAGACATTATAGTAGTTCAAAAGTGGATTCATACCAGTTCTAAAAATAGGATGAGGAAGTAGGAGAGGGTTGGGAATCTATCTCTGAGTGGGAGAAAGTGTGGGAAGAAGAATAAGAACACCGACCATCCTTTTTCTCCCCATTGCCCTGCTGGGCAACCTCATGAAGAATGTAACATTTATTATGAGACATAGAAAAGGAATGAGTGGACAGGAGGTGAATGGGCCAAAGTTTGCCTGCAGTTCACAGTCCACATATTGTGGCTGTCAGCTAAGTTCTCCTCCTTCTGCCTACCCTTTTCTGTATATAATAATAATAGTCCAAGTTAATTTATGTGGAATAAATTCCTGTGGATGCACTTGAGGATCAAATTTGCTGAACAGAGATCATTGTCCTCAGTTAATGCATTTGAAGATGTTGGAACAGCAACATAAATGCACATGGACTGTAGAAGGTTTAGGGATCACTGGCTGTGGTGGGGACAATGAGGGCACAGTGTCTATCGGCAACTACAGATGGCACATGATGAGAGGGTTTCAGCTATAGATGGAATCTCGGGGTGTAGGATTTGAGGCACAGATATTGATTGGAAGACAATGGAATATTGTTACACTCAGGATAGCTGGAAACTGGATTGCAGGGACTTGGGAGTGAAAGTGAGTTGTGATGTGTTTTTGCTTACAGTGGAGGGAGAGATGAGAAAGGAGCATGACTCTCTATGGTGACCACAGTTGTTAAATGTTTCTACAGAAGATCTTTTAGGACTTGGATCTTTCTTTTTCCTTCATTGTGATCAAGATTGAAAACACCCACACTAGCTAGTTTACCACAGACTTAAGGAGCTAATAATCAGGCCAGACTGACCCAGAAGGGATGCTGTAATTACCTGTCTCCCCACTCTAAGAGATTATGACGACTGTGGGTTTTTGTCATATATATATTGGCATCGCCTGAATTTAAAAAGATCTGTTTTAATAGTTGCTTGTTGATATGACAGAAGTCATGCCCTGAAGGTATGGATACTCTTTACGCTGAAATACAAAGCAGTACCCAGAAGCAAATTTTCCAAATTGTATGTGATTGAAGGAAGACCTAAACAAGACCACATACACAACCAGGTCAGCCCCTGTGGAATATTTAGCTAAACATTAACATACAGGAGGCATCCTTGCCAGAATATCTAGATACTTTTTGTTAAAATCCCACACTTTCCTGACAATCAGGAATGCTGCTTGACTTGATTTCTCATAGATCCTGTGAGATTTTTTGCTTTACCCTAACATGACACTTAGGATAATTGCAATAAGGCTGTTGCTAGATGCAGAATTGACTGATTAATCCATTGGCACATTAGGCGAGACAGCAGACAAGCAGCAGCAGGTATTCTCTTTGCATGCATTTATACAGCCTTATAAACACATTGATGATAGTTTTGTATGTCTCATTGGCATATGGATCAATGAACCCAAACTCAAAACAAGAATTACTAATAACCAGCTTCTGTTATGACATATTGTGATAAAGAGAGAGGCATGTAACCTGTATTTTGTACTACTTTGACCTTGCATCATCTCTCCACACCTTATATATTTGTTAAGCCAATGGGAAATGTTTTAGTCCATAGACTATGAAGCTGTCAAGTACATAATATATAAATACTGGCGTTTGGTTCTTGATTCTGCTTGATCAGTTGCAAAAAAATAGAGCTCATATTTAGCTGGGAAGAGGTCTGTGTTTTTCTCTAAAAAGATTAAAACAATTCCATGCAAGTTCAGATGTCCTTTGAACAAAACACAGTGTAGTTACATTAATTTTCTTTCATTGTACCCCCAAGTGTAGTCATACAATTATATGTTTGTTCTTCTTTTACATTAGAGCTATTTGCTATGAATTTGTGTACTTAAAAGTTCCATGTTCATATGAGAGTGATATTCTTTCAGTTTTTTAACATGGAATCCTAATTTTAAGGGTGAAATTGCAAATGTTCCCTGATGAACAGAGCATTAATGCAATATGCAGGGTACCATGTGCAAATGACTGTGACTCCAGTTCTATGTGCACACAGACACCTTGGCCTAGATTCATTCTACTTTGCTGCTTTAATGTACATGACTAAATTAAGAGCACGATTGCTGTAGGCTGTCTGTGTTGTTAATGGAGAGAAATGAACTGTTTCAGATGTTTCTTTAAAGGGTATGAAATCTGAATCATGCTCTGAATGTGCCTCTCCCCATTGAACAGAACCTCAGGCAACCAGATGTCAAATTTAGGACTAGGTATCTAATGTTAAGATGTTATGCAGTTTATGGTGGGAAGACCTTGGACCAAGGTTGCTACTATATTATTTATATAGCACATAGAATCAGCCTTCTGATAGAAACACAGAGTCACACCTCTGGAACATGACGACAAGAGTCTAAGATAAGTGGAAGAGAAAATAAACCAGGTGGAAATGAATGGCCATACCTAATTTAAAAATATATGGCTGATGTCCCTCGGAGGAATTATAAAACTGTATTATATCACATCTTCTATGTGTTAGGAAAAAAGCAGATATATGACAAGTGAGATGATTCGGTATTTCAAAAATATGCATACCTTTTGTGCATCCTACTCTGAGGATAAGTAGATTTTTCTGAACAGCTTCACTGTGGTGCACATTCTACTATATAAAAGTAGAGCAATCCTGCTTTTATGTTATTGTAAGCATCCTAAACCATAAATGCGAATAATATAGGAATTTGAAGAACTAGTTTTGTATCTATGGCACAGTATTTTTTCTTTACCAGTTGGAGGGTGTTCTTTACCTGGTTTCCTATGTTTAAGCTACCCATCTTTAGTGATCTTATTCAGCACATAGTTGGAAATAAGGAAATTTCAATCAAATTGCCAGGGATGAGATTACAGTGAACAAAAATAAAGTATGACCCCTTTCTAGGAAGAGCTTAGAAAGTTGCTTCAAGTGATGGTAAACTTGGACCCAGATCAAATTCCCATTTGACAGAGTGGTACACCTATATTTATATATCTATTACAAGAAAATGATATTGAGATAATTTTTTAAAGACATGGACAATTTTAGATTCACCTGTGTGATTACATTGTTAGTTGCACAAAGGAATTTCTGCTTCATTCCATATTATGTTAGGAGGCCTCCTGTTCATTGGGGTTTTTTTATGGTTGTATGATAAAATATGTCTGGATTTTTTTCCAACAGATTCTTTAACTTACTTCATTTGAATGTCATCTGTATTTTTATGAACCTTGAGCTCACCTTCAGATATTACTTAACTTGCTCTGTTGGCAGTTACATGAGGAAGGGGAATGCTAGTATTCAGTTGATGCCAACTTTTCCTGATTTCCTGGATGCTTAGTGTGCAATAGGTCCCATTTCTCTGGGAAAAATGCCCAAATGCTAAAACTTAAGTTTTATACTTTATAAGTGGGAGAAGAATGGGAGTAGCCCATACACAAACATTTGCACACAAATATACATATCCTTTGGTAGACCAGACACACAGAGAGAATTTTTCCACATTAGACCTTTTCATGCAGTGTTTTACATTTCATTAATTTACAAAAATTTTATTTATGCATATAAATTTATCAATAAAACCTCTGCCTGTAAAACAGCCTGAGATGTGTGAATTATTCATCTGCTCCAAAGGCTTCCTTGCAATTAAAACACTTTTAAATATCTTTTTCTAAACTTTGAGGAATATCCTGAGCATGCTTCAAGTATCCTTGATTTAATACCTGCCTGAAGGTTTTATGTCACAACATAATGATCCTGTCTCCAGATAGGATTAATTTCTTCATAACAATCAAGAATATCTTGTGGGGTGGCCAGGAGGTGGCAACAATATAGTCCTTTTAGAAAGATGACACAGGTAAAGGGGAAAGTGGTGACTTTAAACATTTGGACACCTTGTAGTTCTGCCCAGATCATAAGCTCTTAGATCACTAATCCTGTTTGTGATTTATTGTCCCAGGAAATACTCCTGTTGTGAACTCAATCAGTAACTTAAATTTCTATACTGAGTGATACCGTATGCATAGAACTCCACTCTACATTTGCAGTATTTGTCAATGTCCCAATAGACTTCCAAAAAGTATTGAATTATATTTTTACAAAAAGAAAAAAAAAATGGGAAAAAAAAGAAAGTAGTGCTATAGACATTATAGTGCAGAGTTCCTGACATGATTTGCATCCATCTGAATCTCATCAAGAATCTATTCACTACATTTTACATGTCACCAATACATGGTTCACATTGCTGAATTGCCCTGGGTTTTTTTTTTTTTTCCTCACCAAAGATAGACAAAATGGGTTTGGAAACAGAAAAACAAACTATGGCTCTTGTTTCTTTAAAACTGAGAAGTGCCTTAGAGATGACTGGAAAGGTTCTAAAGTTTACAGATTATAGGACCGCTCTTTATTGCCCCAGGCTACCAGAGCTACCCATGCTAACATGGAATCCAGGTCAGAGCTTAATTAAAATACCTGATGACAGAAATCTTAAATCTAGGAAGTACTTAAGCTGCTCACACATGAAGACCAAGAGAATCTTCTGAAGACATTGTTCTGGCAAATGCAAAAAGATACACGTCATGAACTCCTAACATAACCGTGGTTTTTTCTTTTGTTTTGTTTTTTCAGTTTGTTGGGGTTTTTTCTCCCTAAAATACTTAGGATACTTCAAAAAGCACAGATTTGTTTTTCAGTTCTGGTTCAAATATGTATTGATAAAGATATAGATAGATATATAAATGATATAGATATAAAATGTATATATATATAAACCCAGATATATATACAGGTAAAACATTTTGTAACTGTGGTACTCAAAACAGTAATGATAGGAACCATTTTTTCTCTCTCCTTATCCTAAGGTTTTATGTTAAATCCTACTGAGGCAAATGGAGCAGCTTTACTTTATTAGAAATGAAACCTTCACTGAAAAATGACATATTTTTGAAAAGCACCAGAAAGCATTTGAAAGCCTCTCCCTGACAGATTATACCTCTTGCCATTTTTCTAGGGCAGAATAATTTTCTTTCAAAGGGATTCCATGCAACTTGATTATTTCTTTAAGACAAATAAGCATGATAAGGAGTAAAATAAAATAATGTAAATTATACCTGACAGGTTAGTATCTGTTCAGCAAAATATCTGAGTGCTACCCAAGCAAAGTATCTGAAGTCAGAGTTGTGCAAAAATCTTGAGTCATTTCATCAGATACAGAATTTTGAGCTATTCATGGCTAAATTCGAGTTCAGCATGCTTTGGGTAAATCCTGAAGTTCTGAATTGATAGACCTTTGTCTGAGTTGTCAGTGCCAGTCACAGAAAACACCATTAATGGTCACAATGTTGATGCAAAAAACCCCACATTCTTAAATTAAATGTGTACTTTGGGAATTAGTATTTTGCAAATACCACAATTAAGAGAAGTTAAACTTCAGAAGCTGTCTTGACAAAATAAACAGCCTACATTAAAAATTTAATTGAGCCAAATACGTCTAGGTTTTGGTGCAGATGTTCTTCATCATGAGACCTGAAATACAGTCCAACCAAATCACAGTAATTTTCTGACCTATATCCAGGTTCTTCGGAAAGAAGAATGGAGAGATGAGGTTATACCTCTGTCTCATCTTCATGTTTTAAAATGATGTTGCCAGAAAACCTATCCAGCCAGAAAATACTCCCAAAGTCTACAAGATATATGAAGTCTTGAAAAGCAGATAATAAACATTACTGCAGCATGACAATAAGGGTATTCAGTGGCCTGAAGCTCATGACATAGAAGGGAAGGCCAAGGGAATATTCTTTGTCCAGACTTAAGAGAATGTTTAGGGGAGGTCTTACTGCTGTCTACAACCATAAAATCGGAGAGTGTAGAGAAACAAAGCCAAACTTTTTTTAGAAGTAAACAGTGATAACATGAGAAGCAACAGACAGAAGTTACAAGAAGGAAAATTCTGAGTAGATATTAGGATTTCCCCCTCTTTGCCTTCAACCTTTGGAAGAAGTCAAATCTCCGTCTTTGGAGATATTCAGAACTCAATTAGAAAAGACCATGAACAACCTCTATTAACTGACACCGGTTTAGTATGAAGTTGGACTGGATGGTCTCTGGAAGTTCCTTCCATATGACATGATTCTGTAAGTCCTTGAGTGAATTATGAGTGCTAAGTGCACAGACTTTACACTGGAGAACAACATATGTGTGGGAGGGATCACCATAATAATCCTACACTGTTTTCTGACCCCTCACTGAGTATTCCTGTACCTTTCATAAGATTTTCTGAAAACGTCTGCTTTTTAATACAGGCAATCTAGACCCCAAAGCCAGTAGCTATACTTCACACCTCAATCATACTGTCAGTTTCATTTATTGAGATAATACAGCAAATGGGTAAGTTCTAAGTACACAGTTTGTGAGACATACATATAGTGAAGTCTAGTTATCCAGCAGCTTCAGTTTAAACCAAAATTTTAGCTGCAACTCTCTCCTGTGCATTTTGTTACGTTTGGTTATGCATGACATAGTTCCAGCTCCTTTTGTTGTGCTAAATACCATTTTTTCCCCTAAATGTTGTGCATGCATGCATTCATACATTTATAGACCTTTATATGAACTTCCATCTCCAAATGCAAGATATTCTTCAGAATAGGTACAATATCTGGCTAATATCCATGATATGACTAGTTTTGGTTAAAATCCAAGCATGCTGGATTTTATGATTCATAACCATACCCATTCAAGCATGTTAATGGCTTTAATGAAATTTAGCTCATGTATAGGGCTTGTAGTGTCAGTGGCACAACTTTTCAAGTCATGAGATGTCAATAGCTGACACATGCATTTAACTTACATTTAATCACTTGTGAGCTTGTGCTTCATATATGTCATTTTTCCTCCAATGTGACCAGGGGAAAGATTCTCTGATGGTGCCAGAGCTAATTCTGCCAAGGTTTACATCAGAGTAAAATTTCTATGCCACCACACTAATTCTGAATTAGTTTTATCACTGGAACATGATCAGAATGATAAGAGGTCTAGGCTGGACTGGTAGTTTTAGCTTCAAAATTCAAAGGCAAGCTAATATTTATTTCCCAGTCTCAGTCAAACAATATTTTGCCTAAGTTGTTTCGAGAATCAACAGCATAGTTCACATTTTCCCTTGCATCCCTATACAGTGCCTTCTTTCATTCAAATGCACTTGTAGAACAGGAACATGAGATAAAATGAGATCTAAACTGGGATTTTTCATGGGTTTTTTTAGAGTTCAAATGCCTATCCTTTGCTCTTAAATCACTTAGCTCCTTCTCGAAACTCCAAAGTAGTTAAAAAAACCCCAAACCAGCAAAACACCCAAACCTAAAGACTCAACCCCTGAACTTGTTTTTATAACATAAAAGTAGAAGATTCTGCCAGAAATTACATACTCTCATTAGGGATTACTCCTTATTTATACTATAACAATAATTTCAGACGAACTTTCTTCAAGTATGGGAAAAGTTAAAATAGCTTTTGAAATAGGACAGTGTTGAAACCACAAAGGGAGTGTTCATATTAGTCTCTTTGTCTGGCTATCTTTTCTTCCTATTTTGGCTGGACAGAATCTTCCAGTTCTGTAAATCATTACAGGACTTTTTTGAATCATATTAGCCACATCAAATGCTATGATAACAAAAATGGTGAGGCTTTTAAGATCCTAATGCAGGAGTAACATGGCCCAAAGGGCCATAAATAAATTTACTTAGTGCCAAAAATGGATACAGGTCTAGGGAAAAAAAGTCTTTCTTTTGGAATTTCATGTTTCCTTTCTGCTTAGAACATTGTTATTCTTGGCTGAGTATTTATGACTATTCTGCTGTATGTCGATGGATATATTGATGTACATGCAACTGAGCTCGTCCTCGGAGGATAACATACAGGCAACACAGAGACACTTTTCCTTTTGGCTTTACTTTTCCCATGTGATTAATTATCTTTGTTATGCTATGAGGCAATATTACTGCAAATAGATGGAACAAATGCAGTCATATCTGGAAAACCTTCCCATTTTTGCAAATCAACAAGCCACAAGAAACTCACTAATATTTCTGTGCATGAATTTAAAATTGTTGCCACTAATTCCTATGCCAATTTCATTTTTATTTATTTATATAATGTATATTAATTGGATGTGGAAATATACAATTTTGACAGGATATTAGAATCCGTACTCCCTGATCTCTTTCTACCTCCATAATCAAGCATTTTAAACTGCAGAAAGGAACAAAGCTCTCTGCTTTAAATGACTTCAGTCCAGCTGTGGGAAAAGACATGACAAATGTAAATATTCATGGCTAGACAGGTGCCATGACAAATATTCTAGTTACTGTAATAAGTTTATTTGAAACACATGGCTTGATTTTAATAAATACAGTCTCTTAGTACCAGAGCAAACAATTCCAATTCCATAAATCAAATACCTAGTGTAGTTCATTATTCTGAAAAATTCCTATGATAGAATACCTTTATGGATAAGTATATATTGTATTGACTATGCAAAATAGCTGAGTGATAAGGCCTTTACGAACAAAGTTACATGCATTCTTTGTGGAGATTAACTTGAAAATATTTTCTTTAGAATATGGCTCCTTAATATGCATTTGAATGAAACTTATATTCTTACTTATTTCTGCTAAGGAATATATTGTGAATTACTACCACTTAACACAAGCCTGTAAAAGAAAATAAACAATTGTAATTATCGTTATGCTAAGAAAAAATTATAAATTTCAGAGGCCTTTGGCATATACACATGCAGGCAGATAAAGCAGTTCATCATTAACCCACACACAATTCAATCAGCTACACTATACTATATACATAGAGAAGACAACTGTCAGTGTAGGCACAACTTCCTTCCAAGTTATCTCTCCTCTGTATAAGAAACCCAGGATAAACATAGAGAGATATTGTGTCCCTCAAAGGCTAGTCTGATTTTCATATTAATACGACAGAATTTAAGTGAGATTGGTCTAATATTGAGAAGAAAAAGAAACCCTTCAATACTCTAGATGACATGAGATGCTGATCTGTCTGGATATAGTGGCAATACAGATGTAGGAACTGCACTACAGAGCAGATGTTTCTTTTTCCCATGACATTCTAGACAGTTGGAAACTGGAACTGTCTTGGTGTGTCCATGTATGTACCTCAACAATAGACTAGCAAACCTATTTGTATATCTATGCATGAAGCTAGCAAATATGGTATTTCACTCTACATATGTGATGATATAGCACATTATAAAAGGAAAATAAGATGAAAGGACAGCTTTTCCAGGTCAGAATGAAAGGGACCATCTATCCAACTCTCCTGTTTTTGACAGGAGAATGGATGATAAGAGATAATGGGAGAAGGGTAGACAGGCTTTAGCAGTGTTTTCTTCAATTCCCTCCACAGTAGTGAGCTGGAGCTCCATGAGATATCACAGCCCTCACAGTTAATCACTATTGTATTAAACAACCCTAGATGAGGGGGTTTTTCCTCAGAAACATGTCTAGATAATTTTGAAATTTTTATCCTCCACAACTTCTTGTATCAGTCAAAGACTAACTATACACATCACACCTCATTTTCTCTTTTTCAGACCATCAATTTTTACTTTCATTACTCCCTAGTTATTTTATTCAAAAGAGAAGTGATGGTCTGTATGAGTTAGAAATCCATTCCTTACTTAACTGTCCCTTTCCACACTGGAGAGTAACTTTTTTTTTACTAGGGAGAACCAGAAATTCAGTCAGTGTTCAATGTAAGGACACATATGTAGAGTCATAAGCTTGCTAGGAGATAGAAAAATTGCCTTTTTTTCTGTTTGTCTAGACACAAATGCAGAGAGGTTTTATCCATTACCAGTGATCTTAAACACCATCCCAAAATAAAAATAAGAATAATCTTCAGGTATGACCTTAATATAAAATCTGGTGGATTCAGGCAGGAATTTAGTGGCAGGACTTTAGGCAGGAGTTGGGAAAAGGTTAGTTAGTTTGCTCAAGCCTATAACTTCAAAAAGGCAGAATTTCCACCATAGATATTTGAAAACAAAATCCTGAACCTATCCTACTTTGTTTACAATGTTTCATCTATGAGCATTCAATAAATACAGACTTGCTGGGAACAGGAAATTGAATTTGCTAGGTTGAAAATTAATCACTAAAAATCATGAAACCGACTTCCTGCCTTATCATGAAACTTTCAGCTTTACATGTCTGAGAAGCCTAGGACTTCCTTCAAGCTAACAAACAAAATTGCTTTTAAGAAAAACCTATTTTGAAAGTGAGGAAAAAATAACTATGTTATTCCTAACTAGTACTGAAGATGGGAATATATGCTGACATGTACTTTAAACAGAAGGTCAGATGAGAAATAACACAACTGAAATATATTAACATATGATATTATATAGACAATTATACAGAAAATGTATGACTAAACCCCATGTTTTCCATTAAGTTGTGGATCAAATATAAGTATTCATCAGTACATGATGGTTTTCTTTACAACATCTTTCAGAATTTATCTTAATTTTAAAAGTACTGTGAGATTTTTTTAGAATGATAGAATGCCCTCAGTTTTAAGGGATAACTTTACCAGGTACTGAATGAGACTAACCGGCCTGTAGTTTCTGAGGTCTTCCTTCTTGACCTTCTTGAAAATCAGGACAATGTTCACCAGCTTCCAGTCAGCTGGGACCTCTCTGGATTCCCACAGCTTCCTCATGAGGGGAAGCAGAGGGGGAGGCACTGATCTCTTCTCTTTGGTGAAGAGTTACGGGACTCAAGGGAATGGCCTGAAGCTGTGTCAGGGAAGGTTTAGGTTGGATATCAGGAAAAGGTTCTTCACCCAGAGGGTGGCTGGGCACTGGAACAGGCTCCCCAGGGAAGTGGTCACAGCCCCAAGCCTGACAGAGTTCAAGAAGTGTTTGGACAATACTCTCAAGAACATGATGTGATTCTTGGGGCTATTCTGTGCAGGAAGAAGAGTTGGGTTCAGTGATCCTTGTGGGTCCCTTCCAACTCAGTTTATTCTGTGATTCTGTGACAAGGTCTCCCCTAAGTCTCCTCTTTAGACTGAACAAACCAAGTGGCCTCAGTAGCTCCTCATATGGCTTCCCTCTTTTTTAGAATTTCTTACTCATGACATTGCCTAACATTGAGGTTTAGTAAGCACAGTGGCCCACAGTCTAATAAAGTTAGAATTATCTTTTATCAGTCTACACAGTTTGATAAAGAAGAATTTTTTTTTTTTTTTTGGCAGCTATTGTCTGGCTATTCTTCCAAAAAATAAAAGCAGTGATGTTTCCCAGTAGTTGTCTAGTAGCAATTCCTCTCTTCCTATACAAGGTAATGGGAAGCAAGTAGCAATCTTTCTCCATCTGCTTTGTAGGTTCTGTTCATTCTTTGAATTCTCAGGACTTAGTAGTCTGCTGGAAAATCTCTGTTTCTCATCTTACGATCTCCCAGTACCCAGACTCATTCTGCTTGTGAAATTTTAGCTGGTGTCTTCATAGCATATGGATTTAAGGCTCTTTTCCCTCAAATAATCGATGAGTATCAAAACAGCAACATACTTTGCCATCATGTCAAGCCAAACAGGAATAGCCAAAGTTATTACTGATTTTTTAACGTGCTGTGGCTGCAAGTAATGTCAACGGGTCTCATGGGAGACAGCTTTCAGTATCCGCATTATGGTTCTGCAGATGGAAGGTAAGTGAGAGGCAGCTTTCTTACAAGTCCTCTTTAAGGGTGGTATAAACATAGATTTCATCAGGACATAAGCATCTGTCTGTGATTAATTGTAGCTAGATAAAAAAGCTCCCTAAGTCATGGCATTTGGGTTCTGGCTCTGATTTCAGACTACAGAACAAACTTATGCCCACACATCTTTAAACCTTTCTTAGATTTGAGATATTTGTAAACAGAATGTTGGCAGACACTTATTTTAAGCAATCCAAAACAGTCATACTTGATACCATCAAAGTGAGATTATGGATATATGTTCAGGAGGATATCTTCTCAGCAAGCTTCTCAGTTACACATAGGCATCAGAGCTGTGGAGGAGTTTGAAAGCCTTTTTGTCTCCCCTGTGCTCATGAGTTGCCAAATTGTCACTGCTTGCTTTTGTTCAGATATATAAACTCAGTGTGTTACTGGTTTGAAGATAAACATACCAATAAGGTTGTAATCTGTGTTTTTCGCATTTGTTAAAAACTATTTTTTGTACTGTTGCTTGTTTTCAGGTCAATGGTCATACATTCTAGCAGACAGCTGGGACTTAAAACACTTGATTTTATTTTAAATACATTTTATTTTATTTTGGATAAAAGCTTCTAGCTGGGACATGAGCTGTGTGATAAAACCATGCATTTTTCAACTCATCAGAGTCACCAGATGAACACAAGATCTCCAGCCCTTTTAAAGAAACCTACTAGCTAGAAATATTTCAAAAGTCAAAGATTTATGAGCCAAGTTTGAGAGGTTATTTTTTTTTTAGGTTCCTTTAATAGTCTTCAAGACTTTAACTAGGAATTTTAAATGGTCCTTAGGCCCTCACCCTCCTTTATTCTAAAGTTGCTTGCAGATATCTCACGGAGGCACACGTATACACACACATTGAGCTCATTAATTTTGTGATCTAGAGAAAGCTATGCAACTTTGCAGATCTCTCCAGCTGTTCCATAGTTAGTGGAAAAGAAGATATCATACCACTTACAGACAGCTTTGAGTGGTATTTCCTAAAGAAATCAATACCAGCAATACGGCTTAGCAGTGTTTCCAATCAATGAAACAACAATCACTTCAGCCTCTCTCTTTTATTTAAGAGAGGTGCTTGCAGTTCCTGGCTCCCACAGGTGGAAACTCGATCTTCATTTTTTCCTCTCCTTTCTTTTAAAAACAATCTCTGTTTTAAACATTCTGTCATCCTAGGCTGTACCTTATGCAGTCCATTCCTCCACGTTTTCCCCAGCTGCTGAAAGAATACATATGGATACGGAATGATCCATGCAATCCCATGTAGCAGAGCATACAGTTTCTGCATAACTGCATCTTGCCTTCAATAAGACAGTGCCAGCTATACTCACTGAGCTGAGAAGATTTTTAACAGTGTGGGAGACAAACTGCGGCATCTGGGAGAAAACTAATTGAATCTTGCAGGGTTCTTTGTTTTGTTTTTGTCTAGCTTTGGCCATGCTGATACTACTGAAATTAGTGAAAACACTGCATTTAGAGCTAGGAATTTAAATACTAAATTAGGGGATGGCAGAGAATGATAACAACAATAATTAAACAACTGCATTTGTAGTGGAAGGTGATGTAAATGCAGCTGATGAACTGAGTTAGAAGGAAGAAGGATATTTATACGAATGAATGGGAAATACACTCAGAAAAGAGAACTAACTGTCCTTTTCTGCAGGACTCATGTCCTTTCACATGCTACCTGACAAGATGCTTTAAAACTGTGACTTTAGAAATGTTAATCCTGCAAAGAGATATGTTACATTAGGAAAACTAACAGTGAATCAAGGGCACTCCAGCACACCTCAGAGTGCTCCAAATAATGACTTGTCGTACTGATGTCAAATCTGAAGTAATCCATTATTTAGTATGTGTATAACACCACCTTTTTAGACATTGTTTGGATTGCAGAAACTTTTTATCCTAAGGCAACTCAAGTGGCCCCAGAAACCTGATATTACATTTCAAACAGACTTTCCCTGATGTAGAGATTTAAGCCAGATGACCTTTACTGAACACAAGCCTTTTCATTTGTGATAAGAAAACAATTGAATTGACCCAAGGATTTATTTTATTAAATTATATAGGAAAAAGTATTTTCTTTTTTCCAAACTTCTGCAGTTAGGATTTTAAATTACTTTGCCATCCCCTGATGATTGTCACTGATAGTTTAAAATAGTTAAGAGAGGAAAAGGTCCATGATGCAGAATTTTTTTTTTATTTAAAAAATAGCATACTAGCTAACAAAAAACCCCAAATCAAACCAAACCAAACAACAAAAAAAAATCTTTCCCAAGCCTTCAAAGCTGAAATGATACATGTCATTTAGCACATGGTTTGTCACAGAAACTTTGCTGAATACATTAGGACGAATTTCTGGGAGGCTATAGATAAAGAAAGAGGAGAAAAAAAGAACTTTATTTTTTTGTTGTTTATTTCTATCTCTTTGGAACTCAGAGAGAATGTGGAAACAAGCAGAAGTACACATCAAAGTATTTGATTTTATGTAAACATCTGTCTAGAAAGAATCTAAGATAATTTACAGCCATTTACTAAAAATTCTTTTCCATGCTTTGATAACATAATAAAGTTTGAAACCTGTGGAAGTATGGTATCCCTTTGCTAAAGCTGCTTTCCTCACACCTCTTGGTCATTATTCTTTAGCTCCGAGTGCACACCCTATGCTCTTATACTTTTCTGTTATTCAGACTCCTGATTTTACAGCTTGTTGTTTAAATTTTTTTTCCTTTTGTCTTCCAGTCAAACCCTCTGTTCTAATTCTGGTTCCTTTAGGAGTTTCCATGTTATTCCTGAACTAAGACTGACCCATATAAAGCCCCCATATTTTAAATTATATCATTATATGAGGATATAAGTAGAGAAAAATGTTACTATAGACAAAATGAAATATTAAGGTAAATAAAATTCAATGTAACATTTGAATTCTATCTCTCAGATACTATTAGAACAGTTTTCCATTGCTGGAAAGGCTGAATTTACAAAGCCAGATGCACTAATGGTACTAATGTTGAAAATCTCATGATTACACTCAGATATTACATCTTAATAAGAAGTTATTTCTTCTAGAATTCATAGCACAAGGGAATAATGACCTAGTCTTTTCACCTATTACTGATTATTACTCAGTAATGTTTATGAAAGAATTTCTGCTTGCAGAAACTGTAATTTACTGCACAGAATCGCTTTCTCAGCAGCTCCCTTTTTGAAAACATCACAATCAAAAAGGAAATGCATCTTACGAAAATGTTACTACAAGTGTTCATATTACTGCTACTGCTAGCACTTCATATCACTGATCACTTATCACATTGAATAATCCTTAAAAGGAGTGATAAGAACAAAAGACATTAGGCTATCTACTAAGTACTTATAGGTTTCTGAATTTGAAAATCTAAGTCTGATTTAAATGCTGATGAACAACCTTTAGTTAAGTTAATTCCTGGCATCAAATCAGGGAATTGTCCTCACTATATTCAGAGAGGCTAAATTTGGACCTGGTCTCCTAATCCTAAGAAAATCTATTGAAAATCTGAAAGAAAATTGAAACTCACTTTTTTGAAAAACAACTTAATAATCTGAGAGCTCATCAGGTAAAATGGCTGTGTAAAGTCAAGACATTTTTCATGAAGTGTGAAATTTTAGACAGAATCTTGTTTCTCTGTAAAGCATTATATTTTAAATTATTGACTAACTGTATACTATTCTAATCAAATATGCAATCTAATTTCTTAGAAAGTTACTTAGGTATCAGGGTAAATAATAGTTTCTTTCATCAATTAAGCTGTGATGAACTGTATAACAATTCAGAAACTTTTAGCTGGAAAAGAAGTTTTTCACCATATATTTCGTATCATCCAGACATTCTTTTAAATAGATGGAGCATCCCAAACCTTGGAGGAAAATTGTTTGTGATTTGAAACTGACATCTTTACCTGGATGAAATTTGATAGTGAGATAGCCATAATCATAATGAAGCATCCTGAATTTGAATAACAAACAGGGTCATTTCTGCAAATTAAATACATGTTTTGAGAGATGATTAACATCAGAATTAAATGTAAATGGCCTCAGGAAAAGCAAATGAATCTTAACTAAGCAATATGAACCCAGTACTGTCAGTAGTTATGATTTTAAACCAAACCACCTGCCAAAGCCTCATTCTCTCAGTCAGTTCCTTCTTCTTCAATTAGATATAAACAGATAAAGCCCAAAGGATTTTAGCAAGAAGATAAATGTTAACTAATCAAGTCTGAAATAACATATGAGCTCTTCTTTGTCGCTTGTCTCCTTGAGCATCTGGTCTCAGCTACTGTTACATTGTTAGCGAACAATGAGAGAAGGAAGTTCAAAGCACTGACTTATGCAATAGCTCATTTGGCAATTCTATTTGTGTCTGACTGTATCTAAAGAACAAGACAGCCTTCAGAGCATGAAATAACCTGACTGCAGAGACTGGGCAAAGATCAGTAAGATTTTTAATGCTTTTGCAGTAACAAACTTAGAGTTCTACTGTGCTTTCTTCCTGGAAACATATATTCTTCCTGGGAACATTCCTGGGAGTAAAGAGCTAAGAGAAGGAATCTATTTTTGGAAAGGATTACCCTTTATGGGTTTTGGTGTTAATCCTTAAATAAAGATAAGCAGAGAGGAAGAGCTTCCTGGAAAAAGGGTAAAAGACCTTTCAGATAACAAAATATTTGTAATCAATCCAGAAACTCTATAAAGGCCATTTGCTCCTAGATTGTATGGAGTCTAAATATAAAAAACTCTTACAAATTAAACATGTAATCAAGTAATGGGTGGCTACTTAAATAATTTACATATCAATGCTTTCTTAGCAAGAAAGCTGTAACACTGGACTGTAGAGGAAAGAAAACTGAAAGAAACAATTCAGCTTGGAGCCATTTTTTAAAAATTATGATAAAGTCCAAAATTAATGAAGTTTAAACTGAAAAATTATAGCTTCTACCTGGAAGTCCACCTGGACTACAGAGCAAAACTTTTTTTCTAAGTTATGCAAGTATATTGTATGATAAAAGATATCATACAATATACTTGCATAACTTTTCTTCAAGAAAAAGCAAAGCATATCCTTTTTTCTCTCTTCTTAGGCAAGAGAGGACTGTCTGGATTCAATCTCTTCTGTTTAGCACTAGGATATGCAACTATCTTGATGGAAACTCCCTACCTTAATTTCAAGCTGATTAGACATGACAGCAGTTTCAGTCTCAAAGCCATACCGTGACGTTAACACACAGTGACGTCCAGGCTGATGAGTCCTTCTAAAAGGAGGTGATCTTTTGCTTCCTGCTGGCTAGCATACATTTATTGATCCAACAAATGAGAAAAAAGTCCTTAACCTCTGGAACTTATATCCATTATTTCAGTTTTAAAGAAAAGCGTGCTCTGCCTACCCAATTAAAACCAAAAGTGTGAAGGGCCTCATCATTTCTCTACTTCGACCTATGCAATGTGGGAAGGCCAGTGAGAAAACGAAGAATAAGGAATCTTACTACATCCTGCAGCTCAGTGATACTTCTGTAAAGCAGGGACTCTGATCCTTGTCTTCCCACTGCATGCTCCATATACTCTCCATTACAATGTCACTGTAAAAAACAGTTCCCTTTAGGAACATGACTTGAGAGCACTGCAATCTCCTTTGGCCTCCAGTCTAACATGGCTCTGGTGAACTCCTACCAAGACAGCCTAGGCACATTAGGATTTGTCACTTCCGAAGTAAGTAAGCTCAGACACACACTCCTTACCTTATCACTGCTCCAATACCATTAGAAAATTACATTAATCACTCCTTGATACCCCCTCAAGCCATCAGGTCTACATAGGGTACAATTTGAGTCTTCTTAATCCCACATAGCTGCACAATTCTTTTTTTTTTGAGCCCAGGCAGAATTAGATCCTGGCAGCTGCAGGACAAGAGCTGTCACTGCTGTGATAGTATCCAGACCAAGTGTTATCTGCCTTAGGAAATAAAAAAGTTTTTCCCTTTGATTTTTTTTCACTGAGGGTAAAATCAAGACATCGCGAGATAATCCCAAAGCAGTCAGAACCTCGAAATTATACCTTTGCTTTAATTGCATGTTTATTTTAACTGGCATTGAGGTTTTGACCTTTAACCAACCACCTTATCAGGAATAAGCTCCTTATGATTAAAAGATGATATGACTGGTTTGAGTTACTTCTAAAATTAGACGTTTAGATTAGAACTAGAAGGGAGGGGTTAAAATCAGTGAATTATGAATAAACAGACATTAGAAGAATCTATACCAACAGCTTTTATACATGAAGCAGAATGGATATGCCAAAGAGGCAATGCAATTGAACAGTGTACAATTATTTCAGTAAAAATAATATGACCACAGTATATTTCATTAGGTAAGTTAATACATACTACTCAAGCTTTGGCTTGAGACCTGCTCTGTTGGAACCATGTACAGATTTTTTTCAAATTACTCCAAGACTGAATATGTTTTTGTGGTTTCTTATATACCTTAAGGGTACTTTTTGCTCCATGCAGGAGGGAGGTGAGAAATGTGAAAAATAAACACAAAAGTTGAAATATAGAGGATAGCATCAAAGGAAGAAAGTTATTAAAAAAACATTGCTTTTGTCTGGTCTTCTAGAATGGCCCAAAACTGACCCATTTAAACCAGCTTATAAATTGAATTGAATACATTACATTAATACATTATAAAGGGCATCTTTTCTATGTTTTTGTAGTGTTTTGACTCTGGCTGTATGCCAGGTACCCACCAAAGCTGCTCTATCACTTGTCCATCCTCAGCTAGACAAGGGAAAGAAATATAGAGAAAGAATTGTGGGTTGACATTACAGTCATGGGCAAAACAGACTTGACCCAGGAAAAAATAATTTAATTTATTACCATAGCTATCAAATCAGAGTAGGATAATGAGAAATAAAACCAGATCTTAAAAATACCTTCCCCCTACCCTTCCCTTTTATTCCTGGCTCAGCTTGACTCCCAGTTTCTCTTCCTCCTGCCCTCCAGTGGTGCAGGTGAATGGGAAATGAAGAATGAGGGTTCTGGTCGGTTTATAACTCATCTCTGCCACTGCTTCCTCCTCACCCTATTCCCCTGCTCCCCAGTGTGGAGTGGGGTTCCGCAAGGCTCAATATTGGTACCAGTCCTGTTTAATATCTTTATCAGTGATTTGGAAAAGGGGATCGAGTATTCCTTCAGACAGTTCACAGCCAGCATTATGTTGGGCAGGAGTGTTGATCTGCTGGACAGTAGGAAGGCCCTACAGAGACATCTGGAGAGGCTGGAGCCATGGGTCAATGGGTCATACTCAGTTGTATGAGTTTCAATAAGACAAAGTGTGAAGTCCTGCACTTGGGTCACAACAACCCCATGCAGTCTTACAGGTCTGGGGAAGAGTGATGGAAAGTGCCACAGCAGAAAAGGATTTGAGGGTGCTGCTTGACAAACATGAACCAGTATGTGCCCGAGCGGCCAAAAAGGTCAATGGCATCCTGTCTTGTATGAGAAATAGCGTGCCAGCAGGACCAGGGAAGTGATGATCCCCCTGTACTCAGCACTGGTGAGGCTGCGCTTTGAGTTCAGTTGTGGGTCCCTCAGGACAGGACCAACATCGAGGGGCTGGAGTGTGTCCAGAGGAGGGCAACAAAGGTCATGCAGGGTCTGGAGTGTAAGTCATATGAGGAGTGGCCGAGGGAGTTGGGGGTGTTTTGCCTGTAGGCTGAGGGGAAACTTTATCGCTCTCTGAAACTACCTGAAAGCAAGGTGGGGATTGGTCTCTTATGCCAGACAACTAGTGACAGGATGAGGGCATAGCCTCAAGCTGTGCCAGGGGAGTTCAGCTTGGATATCAGGAAAAGTTTGTCCACTGAAAGGACTGAAAAGCATTGGAACAGGCTTGTCAGGGAGCTGGTGGGTTCATGATCTGTGGAAGTGCTCAAGAAACAACCGTGTGCTAAAGTTCAGTTGGCATACTGGTGTTTGGTCAATGGTTGGACTTGATCTTGGAAGTCTTTTCCAACCTTAATCATTCTATGATTCCATGAACTTCTCCAACATGAGTCCTACCCACAGGCTGCAGTTCCTCGTGAACTGCTCCAGCCTGGGTCCCTTTCAGGGGTTGTAGTCTTTCAGACACAGACTGCTGCAGCATGAGTCCTCCAGGGCACACAGGTCATCCCAGCAAGCCCCCTCCAGCATGGGATCCTCTCTTTATGGCCACAGGTCCTGTGAGTAGCCTGCTCCAGCACAGGTTTCCCAGAGTGCCACAACCTCCTTCAGGCCTCCACCTGCTCCTCCACAGGCTGCGGGTGGATCCCTGTTCCCCATTGGACCCCCATGGGCTGCAGGGGCACAGCTGCCTCACCATGGTCTTCACCATGGGCTGCAGGTAACTCTCAGCTCCAGCACCTGGAGCACCTCCTCCCCCTTGTTCTTCACTGACCTTGTGTCTTCAGAGTTATTTCTCACATATTTTCACTCCTCTCTTCTCTGGCTGATATTTTCTTCTGTGCACCAACTTTTTTTACCTTCTTAAATATATTATACCAGAGGTTCTACCACCATTACATAAAAGCCCAGCCTTGGCTAGTGGTCAGTCCATCAGTCATCTTGCCTCGATTCCCTTGTACATACATGAAGTGTCCGGCAGCTTCTCAAAGCAGCCACCTCTGCAGAACTCCACCACCAAAACCTTGCCACACAATCCCAATACATCTGTATACCCTCTTTTCTCATATTGAACACACATAAAAAGGAGGTGAATGCTTTCAGAATTACAGTTTAAGGATTCCTGTTTTCCAATTTGGAATGTTAAGTTTATTATGGTAAAATTCAAACTAAAAAAGTTGCATTTAAAGTGGTCTGGATACATCAATTTATTTCTCAAGTAGATTTCTGAGTAAAAATGAACATTTTTTTTAAAGCAAAAATAACCTCTTACTTTCACTGGAACAGCCACTCTGGAAAATCAAACCATTAAATTATTTGTGAAATATTTTCTACTTAAAATCACATATCTTATTTTTCATAAAAGTTCCACACATGTTATTGGATAAACTATTAGAATAATTGAATAGAGTGACTAATGGTAAATTACTTTGGAATATCTATCAATTACCAGGTCAAACACATACTGCGAACAATATGACCTACTGTCCCATATAACCTATTTATAGATGTTTTGATTCTTGCTGATTTTATGTTAACTACATAAAGTGTCATGCATAAGTTGGTCACTATTATTAAAGAGAGTGAAATTTATTTTCCTAGAAATGTGATCACAGCAAAGATTTAATTCTCCTCTAGTTATGCACCACAACCCACCCCACATTGTACTGAGATGCCCTCTTTTACAGCTGTCACTACTTCAACATCTTCATTTCCCAAAACAAGTTATTGGTGAGGTTGCTCATTTCTCTGTTCTGGAGCACAGTGACAGAGACATTTTACCTCAGCACGTGACATGTAGTTGCAGGTGCAAGTCATGAAGGTGATAGAAAAATAAACAGGGTAAGCCCAAGGAAGAGCAAATAGGTTAAAAGCTGATAATGCTGATAGGGAAGAAAGAATTTTAAAATATGTTAAACCCCAAGGAAGTAGAGTTATGATAAGGATGTGATGGGATATAAAAGCTGATTTGTAGTCCACCTTGTTCTTTCCTTTGAACGTGAGATATGAGGTATATCAAATTCCTGGTCAATATGTTTATCTGGACAGTGATGAGTCATGTAGAAAATGGTGGAGATTTCGAGTATGTTATTTTGAGATTAGTAGACAAAGTGAGGTTTGCTTATTTTTCTTTAACCAATATTTTTCACAAACTTTTGTAACAGTTAATATGAAATCTCTGTGTAATTTACTGACTGATTTTGTAAGAATTTTATTGCGACTTATGTAGAGAATGCTTTGGCTGGGAAACATCAAAGCATACCACAAAATGATGATAAGCCTAAAATAAGAGCAAAAAGCACGCTCTGATAGTGCCTAGCACTCCATTACATGTTATGGGCTGTGAACAAAAAGTTCACTGAACATACCTAGATATCAAATGGAAGTGATTGCACACATTTTTTCAAGACAGAAAACAGTGAGTGTTCTTACTATCCCCATTGATGAAGAATTACAAAAAGCATACATAATTTTCACATTAGAAAATCAAAGAAGATACTTTTCATTAAATCTAAAGCAGTCAGTGTTTGGGATAAAGAAAACTCTTCCTAAAAATGCAATTAATTTTGGTGTCACTAAGTATTTGTAAATCATGATTCAGCCTCCACTAGCTCTGTAAAAGGGAATATTAGTAATTCTGTGCTTGTCATATTTCCACTGTGCTCATCTGTTCATCACCAAGGTAGGCCAGTGCTGGAGGTAGCAGTACTAAAACAAGTGTTTAAAAGAATAATAGCATAGCAGTGAAGCTATGGAAGGGCAGTATTAAGGAAGGGCAGTATTAGTTGTAAGTACATCAGACCTGGAAAGCAGGATATTTAGAAAATTATGACAGAATACAGAAACAAACATTTAGTATTTTTACATGTGTATATACGAATCAGTGTTCTACAAGAAATGCATCTATGCAAATAATCAAGGTTAAAAAAATAATTAACCTGTAATGATAAAATTCACATGGATTTTTCTCACCACTGCACGGTAACCATTTTCTTTGTCACTGAACAGCATTTGAACAGTAATTTGCTGGAAGATTTTTTTTTCCAATCTCTATGGGAAAGATTTCTGGGGAAGATAGACAAAATATAGCAGAACCACAATAGCCATAGAGCAATCACAACTATAGCTGGCTAAAACATGCAATGTCCAGTTCATGAAAGATAAAGAGGAGCTCACATTAGTTCCCATAAGAAGAAAACTCCAATGTTATAGTTACTCATGGATAGAAAGGCTAAAAAACTTGTATAAGCTCATCAGAACTGGAAGTTCTCAGGCAGTAATATGCTCCCCAGGCTCTACTGCTTTTTGGTGAAGCTAATTTTCTCTGCAGTATCCTGTTTGACATGCTTTGAAAGTGACAGGCCAATTTCACTGTGCATCAGCATTCCCTGCTTCCCCTCTCTTCTCCTATCAACATGCATGAAATGAAACGGCTGCCACATGAGCCTCTCAGACTCAGATTTTTCAGCCCTTCTGTGGTCCCTAGATTTACTCTATACCTATTTGGCAATTTGTTCAACATATCTGCTCCATGAAGGACCCTTGACTTCCTTCCCCTGTACCTCTGTTTGCTCCATTCCAGACCCAGTGACCTTAGAAACACTGTGCCCTGGCACAGAGATCAAACCTCTTGGCATGGACTACCAGGATGGAAAACTCTGTCACTTTGGAAACCTGCCTGGCAGCGATCATAAACTTGGTGATCTCAAGATGTCTTTAAACCACACAGCTGTTTTTGAGATGAAAATTCACTTTGACAGAAAATAAACCATATATTTTAATGACAGTAATGATGCTAAGGTAAAAGACAATTTCCACAACCCACTATAATAATATTTTTTCTTCAGAAAACATCTATGTGTAAGCCAGTCAATCAAAACCCAAGCAGAACTATTCATCTGGTTAGTTTCTGTTTCTCTGCTATTAGTTTCTTTTAGTAATGTAGCTAAGCATCGAGATCCCTCTCCTCTCCTCTCCTCTCCTTTCCTTTCTCTGCAGCATTTCTCTTTTTTCCTTCTTCTTTCTTTCTTTCTCTCTCTAGTATACATTATATACTCTATATACACATGTATATTAATAAACCCCTTGTAATGTTAATAAAAAATTAAACTCAATACCAACCTTTAATGTCCAAAGCTAAATTAANCTCTCCTCTCCTCTCCTCTCCTCTCCTCTCCTTTTTCCTACCTAAATTGTGTTCCATATTCACCCTCACTAGCACCACTTCCTTTTCATTCTTGTAACAGATGCAGAGCTGAGCTGCAAAGAGAACTACAAAATGCAATAAAGCCAACTCCTGTTAATTTATGGAGGAACACAGTCCTTAAGTATGATTACTTGCTATTTTGAGAAACTTTGCTGTGACATTTTGTCACTTCTTAAATATCTTCAAACAGTAATGTGATTACCTTGAAAATTACTAAACTGAGGAAGTAAGCACCCTTTTATTCAGAAATTATGGCTGAATTTGGGTAATTATAGTTTAAAACATTACCTTATATGTCAAGAAAAATATCAGAGGAACTGTAACAGTAGATGCAACATAAAATTTCAGCTTACTTTACAAAGATGCTTACCATATGACTGCATATTTGAATGGCATGTTTATATAAGATTTATTGTTATTTTGTAGGTTGGACAGCTCAGGCAATATGGTAATTTTAAGATATAGCTATCCAGGATATGTATATGCTGACAAGATATAAACAGTATGAAAATATATGTAAAAGCATGTACAGAGAGAAAAACAAAATGAAAGAGAAAGAAGGACGGTGTGTATGCTAGGCTAAAACAATCAGGATGGGGAAAAGCATTGGAAAAACAGTAATGCAAAAAATATATCATCCCTCCAGCAGGTTTTCTGCTTTTGCTAAGGTTTTTAATAATTTTAATGATTTTCCTAACACTGAGTCTTTAATGAAGTCAGAGAAGTTACCTTGACATGGCACCACCATTACATGAGATGAGAACTAGATTTTCCCAAAATGTGGTAAGAAAGGCCCTATTTCTCATAAGTATTTGAAAACATAACATATTTAGTAATTATTTAAGAACAAAACTAAAAGAATTGCCCAAAATCTCTAACACTGGTTCTAAGTATTTTGATATATTCAGCAAAGTTCTCACTTCATGAACTATTATTGATAATATTATGAAAATATCACTGAAACTCCAAATTTAATTTACTAGTCAGTAGCAACTATTCCTTCAGTTAAAAATCTTTATGTCTTATGTCTGGGAAAAAGGGGAAACAAGGTTAACATGATAATGAAGGACCCTGAATGGATGCAGCTTAGTGGTCTATCAAAATTGCAGTACACCTCAACTCAAATTTGCCAATGGTGTTAAAAAAAAAAAAAGAAATTAAATGCTCCATTCCCTAGCCAATTTGCTTCTTTATGTGATTTATAGCCATTTAAAACAAGCAAGTTGCAGCACTTGCACTGGAGGGGGAAAAAGGGTATTTCAAGAGTATTTAGGTACAAGTTTAGGTACCTTCCAGGTTCTCTCTTACAGTTCATTTGACTGTGGACTTGACAAGTCCATTTATGATCTGCTTCTACTGCCTGAATGAAAGTAGAAAACAGAAGGTTGGCTGGGTCTTGTCTGAGCTTGATGGATCAACTCCTCCCATGCTCACCTCCTCCTAAACTGACACAGTTGAATTCCTGATGAGGTGGCTCATTCTCTTTCCATGGTTGCTCAGGGAATCGAATACTCAAGTTTAACTCATTGTGACAGGCTCTGTGCCAGGTGTCCTTGTGGTGTTTACATCTTCATAATTGTACTGCACTAATGTTGAGCAGCCAAGGGTGTAAAGCAAATTATTTGGAAAAGTTTCAAGGTTAAGAGTCTCCTGCATTATCAGCTGCTCCCACCAACACTATCACTCCAGGCCTCCTCTCCCTAAAATAAAGAAAACAACAGGACTGTATTGTGATTTGTCTGACAGAGAATATCATATTAGACCTTGTTCCAATACGACAGGGCTCTTATTTCTCTTCATCTTTTTTTAATTTATCCCATTATCCTGGGTAAGCAGAATGAAATCTATAAAAATATTTTCTTCCTTTTTTCTTTAATATAGGAATTCCAACCATGCAGCAATGAGCTGTATCTAGACCTCTGTGTCATGGTGTCCTAATTCTTTCACAGAACATGTTTGTTGTATCTTTTGCTTTCTTTGTGTTGGTTCTTCTAGGAGAAGAACTTTGTCCCACTCAAGCTGCTTTGCTTTCTCTGACAGACTGAATGATCAACAGAGAAAGGATCTGAATCTCACTCTCCCACATGAATGCTGCCAAATCATGCAGTTGGCATTTTCTTTTTACCACTATTTGTCTAATGAATACTTAAATAATTTACACGAAGCTGAATTGTTTCATTGGGGAAGAAATAGAAAAATACATATAGCTCAGGATTCCAACTGTTTAATTATTAAAGATTTTTCTTGAAAAAGTGGAAGAGCCCAACTGAAATCCTTCCTTCATGCCATATATGGAGAAGCTAGAATTTTGCTCTCAAAAAACAAGGAAAACAAGCTGGGGAAAACCAACTGCTCTTCACACACCATCAGGTGTTCTCTCAGTGTTATTACTAGCTTGACTGTAGCAGGGAAATACCCGCTTTGTACATTTTTCCAGGACACAATTTAATTCAGATCTTAGGTGTTACACAATTCAGCAGAAATGCAGGTGCTGAGGAAAGTAGCCCTTTCAGGGTTTTGACATATTGGGCTTTCCGGCTTTCAAAAAGGTTGTTTGATGCCTAAGTTCCCTTTGAGAATCCAGTTTGTGTATATATCTTATATTTTATATTTTGCTCTATTTCAGCATTATCTTTTTCTATGCTTTCAATGATTGCTGTGGAGAAGTTTTTGCCTTTTGTGTGTTTTTCTGGAAGGAAAAAACTTTTTATGAAAAATAAAGAGGATAAATTCCATTCAACCTATTACCTGCAGTCTCCTGCCCCTTCAGCTTCTGCTGAGCAATCTGGCACATTTGCAGTTTCTATTAGCTAGTGACACAATCTTCATTGACAGGCCTCGAATGTTAATGGATTTCCCTCTCCCTTATGCAGTGAAATTAAATAGCATCTCTAAGTCCATCAGAAAAGCTGACAAGTACCAACTACACAAGAAAACAGGCCAGGCAACAACCTCAAGGTGCCAAATGCTGGCAAGGATTTGTCATACATTAGTGCTTTCTCTACAGGGTGCCTGGGGGCTGCCAGGAGAATTCTCTGAGCTGGGCATAGCTGTCATCTTCACTTGATGAATGCCCCATGTTGGACAAGGAATAAAAGATCTGAAAGCTAAAGTACCCTAACCTCACATGAGCAGCACAAATTGGCTAAAACACAACACAGATTACCACTGCACAGCTTGAGGTATCCCAACCCCTACATGAGCCAAGTGAAGTGCAGTGCCTAATGGCACACTTTAGAGCTATACAGATAGCTGTCCCCATTAGGCATTCCTCTCTCTGGGGCCTGGTAGTCTTCACAGTCACATCTGCTGGGCTGATTTTGTACATGCATTGATCTTTGTTCAACAAGGCCAACAGTCAAAAGTATTGATCTTTCAAATGCATTCTTTCTTAAGGGAATGCTGCTTGGACTTTTCAGAATCATAAGCTCATCAGAGACAGGCTTAGCACACTGCTAGAGTGGTAGATACTGTGCAAAAAGCATGATGGTTAGTTGTTGACTTTTAAGAATCTCTTAGAATGTCCTTTCCACCTTGAGCAAGGAAAAAAGAGTACTTCTAAGCTCACAAGAAAAAAAGTAACATGAAATTCTTGAAAGAAAAAAAAATATTAATAACTTTTTTGTCTTTAGAGTTTTTTTTTCCTTGGTCAATGGCTATAGGAATAATCAAATTACCTGAAATTTAAAACTAGCTACTGTCTTAACAGAGAAGAAATTACCATTGAAAAAAAACCCTTGAATATACACAAGTCTGGAAATTTCTCTCTCCTGTTTAAGGGGTGCTTCTTAGATTTTTCAGGCAGAGCTATTTCAATTGTGTCATATCTCCAGAAAGAGAGCAAACTTACCAAAGTTCACATTATTCTATACGTAGCTACAGATTTTATTTTGGGGGGGAGGTTCTGTGGGGGAGTGTGGCAGTCTGGCAGGGGAGGATGCTTGGTATTTGTTTGTGGTTTGCATTTGAATGTCTAAATACAATGTGGTGAAGCAGAATCTGGCATCAGGCCTGACAGATACCTTCTGGTGGCCACAACAGAATAGAGGGCTGCATATGAGATTACGTGGGTATTAGCAAGAAATCTGCCAGCTGCTAAGAGAATGTGGTGCTACTTCGACCTCCTACCTTTTAGGATCACCCTGCTCGTTTGGAGATCATGAAAAATATTCCTTTCTTTCTTTTTGTTGCTTGCTGTTTTTTGATAAAGAAAACCCACAGAACAGAGAATTGCTCTTATCTAGTGAAGAAATATGCCTCCATAATTTTGTATTGTCTTTCAGTAAACCAATACATCTCATTATTTTATTTCTGTTTCTGCTGCCTAAAGCATTCTCTGTGCTCCAGCAACATGTCCGTAGTTTGTGATACAAAGTTAATATTGGAAGCTGAATAAAAACTCCCATTGAGTTCCACAGCATGACAGTGAGAACAATCACATATATTCTTTCAACAATTGTTTTATGTAGCGTTTCCTCATGTTCCTCTTAAATTTAAAAACACTGATAGACTTCACCCATATTGCTTTGCTGCTTCTTTTTGTTTTCTTTCCTCACTTAAGTTTCATGCTACCTGAAAACCGCCATCCGTGTCTCTGTTTCATTGACTTACCATTCCATCGTTATTCTCAACTGAAAAGAAATTGTTTCTCTGCTACTTAACTAGGGCCTGATTCTAATCTCTGAGCAATTCTGTATCAGTGTAAAGCATATTGATTTCAGTAGTGCTAGTTTCAATTTATACCACTGATAGAGGGATGTGACTGTGGATATAATTTCTCTCTTTCCATTGTTAATATTGTTATCTTACCCTGCAAGAGTATTATCTACCTCCGTAAAGCCTTTGGGATGCAATCTGTACAAACCACAGTATACATAATAAAGTTGAATTGTTATGTTTTGACTTGCTTTAAAGATAAAGCACTAGATTTTTATCCCAACCTTAACTAGATCTTTCCTTTTGTATTGATTTGTTTAGACAGCCAAGTGTGAAGAATGTGTGAGATGTCTGTAATAGTTTATTAATATTATATGGTCTTCTTGCTTGCCTGATTATAATAGTTGTGTTTTTCCTGCAGATTACAAGACGGCTAATTCAAGTAGAAATTCCTTTCAGAGTAGGGGCAATGGTTTATTTACAAACTTAAAGAGGCACTTCAGGTACTACCAGGCATGAGATTTACCTTTAGCTACTCCACATTTAATAACCTGTTTTATAAATTGAAGACCTATTATAGATGGGAAACAGAAACTAGGAAATATCAAGAGAACAGCAGCTGAAGGACGGAAGATAAGCAGACTCTTAAGAAACAAACTGAAAACTGAACACCATCTGTATGGTCATTGGAGAGGTCAGGGCTTTGTACATATTCATGCAGATTTTATACTAAATTAGAAAGAACACCCCGTGGTTTTAGCTTTTTGTGTTTTGCTCAACCATGTTATTAAAAAATTTAGTTTGCTACATTTGCTAGCACTCTTTGTTGCTGCTTTAGCCCTAATTAATCTCAGACACCTTGTTTCCTGCATCCATTTCTGCCCAAGTTCTTCCCATGGGCGTCTGTCCTCTGCTCTGTTTCTGATTCAAACCTGTTGCACCTTTGATACATTCTTTGGTTCATCCATTCCTTTTGGCTAATAGACAGGCCTTTAGGTTATTTTTCACACAAAATTATTCTTTGTTCCACTCCATTCCCTGTAACGAAGTGTAAGACTTATTTGATCATAGCTCCTTGGAAAAAATTCTGTAAGAGTGGGAATCCCCATGAGATTTACTAAATTCTCCTGTATGCCACTCTATCACTCAGACCAACTGAAAGCAAGAGTATTACTCTGATTACTTCAGCCTTACTTCAGACTGGATGAAATAGAGGACTACAGTCAGAGAGCATGGAGGTGACAGACTGAAACCATCTTTGATTTGTAGGTCTGAAGAAGGTAACTAGGAATGTTTAAAGCATTTAATATCAGTATTATCTATTATTGATTTCTCTTAATCAATTATAATTATGTTATTCCATCATTCACGAGTTGATTTGGAGCCTTTTTATTCTATTATCTTTGACATGCAGAGGTACTCACTGAGAAATATGAAAGAATAATTGTCATTGGAGCTTATTTGTAAACTGCTGGCTTTGTGTATTCACTGTTTGGTATTTGCTATTCACAGCATGCAACAGATCACCTAAGCCTAATGTTGTTGTTTCTGCATCCTCACTAGATGACTACAAATTTATGAGCAGAGGACTAACCAGGGCTATATAATAAGATTTTCATACCAAGCTAAGTCAAGCGAAAATTCAAGAAACTTTCAATAAACTCTCTGTGAATACAAGAGTGATGTCCAGTTACTCATGAAGGAGTGAAAACGAGACCTACACAGGTCAAAAACATAAATACAACCTTCCCAATCACATCATACTTTGTTCTCAAAATGGCTTTTGAGTAATTGAAATTGTGTCAGTTATTTTCAGTCTCAAATTTTTGATATTAAAGGAACATGGTTTAAAATCTGGAAAAGGCATTGGAAAGTAAATTTAATAATATGATTTGCCTAGTGTATGGTACCTCTACTGGCCAATATTTAATATTTATTTTTATGGAGACTTGTTTTTAAATAGCTATGAAAGACCAAGTTGAGGTAACATTAATTACATTTTTTCAGTGTCTGTCCATCCATCTTTCCATTGTCTTGATACAAGAATATCAGGCTAAAATATAAAAGTAGATAATATAAAATGTAGAATCATAAAACTGAAAATATAAAATCAGAGAATTAAAGCAATAGTCTATGCACAAGTATTTTAGAATTGGTGTCCTGCTTTCAGATGGGATAGAGTTTATTTCCTTCCTAGTAGCTGAAAAAGTGTTGTATTTTGGATTTAGTGGGAGAATAATGTTGATAACACACTGCTGGTTTAGTTGTTGCTGTGCAGTGCTTATCCTAAGTCAAGGGCTTTTCAGTTTCCCATGCTCTGCCAGCAAGCAGGTGCACAAGAAGCTGGGAGCGAGCACAGCCAGGACAGCTGACTGCAACTGGCCAAAGGGATATTCCATATCAAAGAGCATCATGCCCAGTATATAAACTGGGGGGATTTGCCCAGGAGGGCCTGATTGCTGCTGGGGGATGGGCTGGGTATTGTATTGCCCCTTACTTTTTTTCTTTGGATTTTATTCCCCTCCTTCTTTTTCTTTTTCATTTTTTTCCCTGTTATGAAGCAGTTTTTATCTTAACCCACTGCTCTTAATTTTTCTGGTTCTCCTCCCCATCCCTCTGGGGATGGAGGTAGTGGAGGAGGCATGGTTAATTCAATCAAGTCAGATTTATAAATTCAAGAAGATGGATATGCTCCAAAAATAGGCAAAACTAGAATTTTAATGGCATTCTTTCCACATCTCAAAAATTCTCATGGATCTCCTATAGTTTAACTCCTTTATTCCAGACCTAACCAATTGAAAAACCTCAAAAAGATGAAAATTCCCGTCTTTTCTACATAAATTTATTCTGGTGTGTGTCAGGGATGATAGTAAACAAGACAAGAACTGTGAGACCTACTTCACTCAAGCTAAAGGAAAATTTTCTGTTGAATTACATGGTCGCTGAAATAAGGCCCTGGAACATCAGCAAGGTCCTTGAAAATTCATAAATTTAAGATTCTATATTCTAAGATAGTAGATGAAAGAACTTTGTGAATGCTTGCTACTTGCAGAGCAGATCGAAACAAATTCTGCTATTAATATTGCAGAGGTAAGAAATGTCTGGAAAAAAACAAGACTTTATATAATCTCTGGCAAGTGTATTTTGAGTTATCAAAAGACTACAAAGAAGTAGTTAAGCCTGAGCTATTCAGTATTTTTTCAATACTTTTTTCATGAAGGTAGAAAGCTAACATTATGACCTATAGATATAAATATTTTGTTCTAATAACACTAATGTTGGGACTTCAATATAGATCAAACCAACATAACATCACAAATGCTAGTAGATTATTGCAGGAATAATTTATAAAATGCATTTACAGAAAAAAAAGTCTATGTAAATTAAATTTTGAGCCATTCTTTATACTTTTGGGATATGGCTGTCACTGTCATTTTTTAAGGTTTGTTAAAAATTCTTTATTCAGTAGTATTTATGTTTAAATTTTACAGAACTATTCAATGGTAAGAGTTTGCAGAAGTATGTATGTCAGAAAAACTCATTTATTCAAAACTATTTTCAATAGAATGAGAGGATAGTTTTTCTAATAATTATTATGATAGGTACTTCAAAAACAAATAAGCAAGTGCTGGTGCTAATTTTAATATTTTTTTTGTGAGTGAACAGTATTGTAATTTATCCTATGTCAAAATTACCTGAAGCAGCATGGAACAGCACCAGAGATTTATGCAGTCCTTACTCTTTCTAGGATGCATACCTGCTGTCTGCCTCTACATGGTTTGACATTTTGATGGATACAGGTCAGGCAACAACTGCTGGTCAATAATTTCAGTTATCCATAGGTGGTTTTAGTCATGACTAATTTATTATTTTACACATCTGGACTGATGTTATTGCCCTCTCTTCTCAGTGCCCTTATGTAAATAACTTCGGGTAAAGTAGGTATTGCAAAAGAGAATGACAGGAACAAAAAAAACCCCAACAAAACAAAACAAACAAACAAACCAACCAAAAACAAAGAAAAAAAACACCAAACAAAAAAAAATATCTGTTGTGATTGTACTAATCAGATTTATTGCTCTGTGAGCTGGACAATTATTGTTGTCTTCGCCTTGCAGGTGAGGAAATCCATTTATACAAGATCAGATTTGGAATCTGCTGCTCAACCAGGAGCCATAGCTGGATGTCTCATGTCTCAGAGCACCATTCAGGCACCTACATGTTTGTCTGCCTCTGTTTAGTTATCTCCTTCCAAGATTCATTATTGAGTGTTCTGTATTTATTCAAATATGGTTTCTCTGGAGGAAGGATCATGAACCACTTGTTCAAGAAATTCCACAGATCAATAACATTAATATGACAGGTACAGGAGAGATTCTAATCAGTACTAAACAGAATGATGGAGAGCAATCAAAATTCATGACTGAAATTCAGAAACTGTTATGATGGTACAGATAGGTTTAACATTTTTATTGTGGACACCTTAGGCCAGAATGTGCAATGATGAGAGAAGTGTTTTCTCCCATGCTGTTCTTAGAGCCACGGGGACAATTCCAACCTTGAGCTTTTCTGAAAACTTACAAAACACTGGAAGATGTTCTCAAGCATCACTGGTTTTGAAGGTATAAGAAATAAATATTTTCTAATCATGTAAGTCACTCCCAAGCAGAAATAAATCCAAAATCAACAATAAAATTAGCTTTCATGATAACTAAATATGAAGTACATCTGTACTAAAAGTTATTTAATGGCATAACCCTGCAATAGAATAATGAAATTGACTTTGCAAAGATTGCAACTCTTCTGGTTTTCATGCCTTTACACAAGCTTTCTTCATTCCACCTCTGAGCCTTTGCTTTTTCATAGTGCCTCCCAGAATTATTAAAGTGGTTAAGATTTCTTAAACATGATTGGGTGAATGTTGGGGTTTTAGGGGTTCCCCTTCTGTTTCCCTTTGTTTCTTGAGGAATTTTCCCCATATATGTTGCCAGGACAACAAATTGCTGGGTGTTTAAGAGAGACAAAAGACCTGGCCACAGTGGGGAGGGGTCCAACTGGCCACTCTTTTTTCACCTGGGCTTGTGAGTTAGTTGCTCTCGGCGTTCGGACGGGGAAGGAGAGACGGCCATTGTGTCAGCACTGCAGGTTTCTGCTTTTTTGGCTGCTTTTCCTTCTACCGTGCCTCAGGGAGAAACCCCGGGATCCTAAGCCCACCTTTCCCTGCCCCGCTGGGAGCCGGGCTGCGGCCGCTCTGCTCCTGCCGTTCCTTTGAGCCTTCGCTGCACGGTAGCCCCGCACACCCTGCCTGCCGAGATCTGCCGGAGTTTGGGAGTTTGGGACATCTCGTCTGCTACCCGGGATTTGTGCTCATCCCTGCTGTTCCAGCCTGCCCAGGGGGAACCACCGCACCCGCCCTGCTCACCGGGAGCTGCCAGCACCGCTGCCGGCTGTGACCGTAACTGCACCAACGGGGAACGGGCCTGGAGCCGAGGAGGCTGACAGAGGGTTACTAGTTCTGTTTGCTGTTACTGTCATAGTTATTCTTGTTTGTGTGCCTTGTTATACATATATATATATATAGTAGTAAAGAACTGTTATTCCTATTCCTCATATCTTTGCCTGAAAGCCCCTAATTTCAAAATTATAATAATTCGGAGGGAAGGGGGTTGCATTTTTATTTTTTCTCGTTTCAACGGAGGCTCCTGCCTTCCTTAGCAGACACCTGTCTTTCAAACCAAGACAGTGAAGTATAAGAACCTTGTTGTCTTTTTAACAACAAGCTCATGAACAAGCAGAACTGTGCTCTGGAGATCTAACATTTGATAAGGTGCTTTCTCAGATGAGATGATTTGATGAGATAAAGGATTCTCTAGACAAGTGAAAGGAGGCAGGTCTAATTTTTTTGGACTTCAGGAAGGTATTTGGGATAATTCTTTCCTATTGTAGAACAAAATCTTTAGATATTGGGAAACTGGACAATGAAAACATAACAAAAAAGGTCACACTTAAAAATCATATCTTGTCAGTAACCATACTGCTTGTGATATGAAACGAAACATCTTTTTTTCTTTTTCACCAAATTGCACCTGCTCCTTTCTAAACTATTAAGCTCCCATTTATTACTTAGGTGAACCTCTCCAGACTGATATTCTAATAACAATAATATTTTCATTTGTTAAAATAAAGGTGCCTGCAATGGAGGGCTTGTTTTCACTAAGTTCTAATGGATTTATTATTGCTTAATTAAATGGCTGTTTTACAGAAAAGAACTGAAGGTAGTGGACATTTTGCTTGATGAACTGATAGCATGTCACTTTCAGAAGTACATTTAAACCCATTTAGAAGTCACAGGAAATCTTCATCCTAGTTCTGCTTTAGAAGATAGAAAGTACAGTCCTGCATTCCAAGGGAAGGTGAGCTGTGAGCTGAGCACAGCAGTAGGGCAGATGGGAACAGTGACCTCTCTGACAGAACAGCAGCTCGTCTGGGTCAGAATGGAGTTCAGACTGATCAGCAAGTCTGCCGCAGCGACAGGGGTCCAAGGCCAAGCCAGGAAGTCAGACCAGAGTCTGGATCAGATTCACAGAGGTACAAGCTCAGGCACAGACAGAGCTTCTACACAGCTGCAGTGTAGCACAGGTCGGGGCAGTGTTAAGTCTCAGTTTACAAGCAGCTTTAAAAGGAAAGCAGTGACAGGGCCTTGTTTCCAGCTTTCCTCACAGGACTTCCTATCACCAAAGAACTCAAACTTGGACTCAGACAGCTGAACTCTGTAGCTTTTCCAGCCAAATTCCTAAAAGCAGGATGTGCTCTGGGACCCAACAGCTGGAATGCAGGAAGGCTTGGAAAAAATCACAAAGCAAGTGTGAGCCTAATCTACTTCTGGGAAACAAGTAATTTCATCTTAAATTCTGAAGGATGTAGCACTTCCTCCACACAGTATACAGAATTTCCAAACATAACCCATGCTGATACTGTAACTGGCTAATTAAGGAAACACAATCATTCTATCACAGTGAAAACTTACTGTAAAGAAAGAGAACCAGGGTGACAGGAGACAGTGGAATATTAGTGAGTAAAGGGTAAAATCACAAGGTCAGTTTGCAATAGAAAGATTTCAACATGAAAGAGTCATTGTGGGAATGCACAAGTGGAATGGGATGCACATGTGACAATGAAAAATAGCCTATTCCTTTGACAAGTGGGCTTGAGTGTGTTGCCTTCTGTCTAAACTTGCCTTTGGCCATGCAAATTGGACTTCGGACTGGGACCTGCACAAGTCTCCAGCTACAGCTCCTCCTGAGCTCTTGGAAAGGTAAAGGAGCATGTTATGCATGTCTGCATGTACTGCTGACTCTTGCTTCCAAATTGCTCTATTAGAAGAAAGCAGTCAGTGCAGTTCCTCTTTAGCAACTTTTTTCTCTCCGGCTGCTGTTTCTCCTCCTTATTAAGTGAGACAGAGATAAGATAGAAAATCCCTGCTGCTATAAAGTTGTCATGAAAAAGAAAACTCAAACAGCAGTTTTGTCCCCTCCTTCCATCTCTTCCAATTTTTGTTCATGTGGTCTTCATTATGTTTTTTGCAAAAAGGGTGGAAAAATAATTCACTCTCATATCCAATGTGAAAGGAAGCTTTCAAAGGTCTAATGAAGCAGAAATTGCTTTAGATCAGTCTGTTCATGCAAAATTAGGACCACCTGTAAGAGTGCTAATGCCAGCAAAACTATGGACCTGCTGCAGAAGTTAGCTCTGCTGCTGAAAAAAATCTTCATGGTGTGCTTTATTAGCTTTCTAGAAGCTAACATTAGAGATGCTGTTCACAGCTTGCGTTTGGAATTACAGCAACAGCCACATTAAAATGCCACAGACCAGGCTGCTCTTCAGGACTGTGCAGAAGAATTGAAGTGGTCTTGAAGTACTTTTGTGGCTGTCCAGAAATCTGTCTGCATCAACCTGTCATCCAGATAGCAGATCCTTAGCATGGACTCTTTGTGGTTTAGAAAATCCATGAAAAAGAAGTTTTCTTCAAAATTGGCATGCTTAGAGCCTGAGGACTGAAATAATTTCCTTCAAATAAACACATTTTTTTCTCTAGCCTTAGGAAGATGTAGCTTTGTTCATCACACTGTCAAACAGTGTATATGCAAACAGATAAGTACCAGCACAGTGACTGGAGCAACACAAAAGCTGAATCCTGAAATTCAGAGCATCTGCATAGCCCCGCTCCAGAGCCTTAGACAACAGCTGAGGCTCTCTGTGGGCATCCTTAGGGATCTCCATGAGGCAGCCCAGGCCCAGCCCTGTCCCAACCCTGTCCCAGCCATGAGCAGAACATCTGGGACACCAAGAGCAGCCCCCACTCTTAGGATTGGGCACCTCCCTGGGGATGGTAATGGGATGAGGCCAGAATGGGCTGATGGCCCAGCTCAAGGAATCCCATGGCGGGGCAGGGCAGGGCTGTGGTGAGCTGGAGACAGTTGCTGCTGTGGGATCATTGGAGCAGGGGACGATGGCTCTGGGGAGGTGACATGGGATCCTGGGCTGGAGGAGGCTGGCAAGAGGCAGTCAGACCCATCAGTGCCCTCAGGGTCCTGGCAGAAGGGATGTCAATTGTTCTCAGCCGTCTGCAGTATCTCACAACTATATCACTGCACTCTTACTACTTCATAAAATCTTTGCATCCATACTCAGTTAATATTTGGGGTTTATGATTGATTATTTTATGAGTGCCAAGATTTTCCAGGAATACTTGTGGGGAACAAGAAGAAGTACAGTCAAATAAAACTTCTATGCAAAATTGAGTATCTGTAGAAAATGCTTTTCAACATTCACCCTGTTCTAATGAAAGCCAACCCATTTTTTTTCCCAGAGTTAATTTACTACAGAAACATAATTGTACAGAGTCCATACAAAAGCACAGGAAATAATGCAGAGATGAAGAATGATAAAGACAAGATATAAATTACAAGTTTTAAGGTAAAAAATGGACAGAAGTTCAGACAAATGTAATACTTTCAAATACTAAATGTTCAAAAAACATATTGAGATATGAAAGATAATTTTGATATTTGGGATATTCAAATATCAAACCAAATTTATGAATGTCATACATATTTGTAGGTCTGAGTAGAGACTATATTCCTGCCTCAATAGTTAAGTCTTTCTTAAAGGAACTAGAGTAAGTAAAAAGTAATTAAGAAACATCCCTAGAAAAACCAAGATTTATGCAAGCTACAAATTAATATCTCTGAAAATTATATAAATAGGAATATAGGCATGTTTAAGCACATATACATATTGCTGTCCTAAAAGAGTAACATTTTTGAGTTTGACCTGTTTCAAGGAGACTGGTATGTAGAGGATTGCAGTAACATAATCTAAATAAAGAGATTTATGATTAAAATTTGTAATAAAATACTGCAAAGATGGAACCATATATGAGGAGTTTAAGCTGCATCAGACTAAGATAATATTTTTGACGTTATTGGATAGCTCATAAGAAAGAGATTAATAGGCGAACTTATCAAATATATTAGACATCTGTACACTACTGCAAAGTGTATCAGGAACAACAATGACTAGAAATCTTAATGAACAAACAAAGCTTAATTGGCCTCTCAGAGACCCGATGGCCTAAATCAGAGATACAAAAAGACAGATAGGGAGAAAATAAAGCTTTTTACTCTAGGATGAAAATATTAATGCTTTCTCTGTAGCTCAGAAGGAAGAGAAAAACAGACCCGTTAAAAGCCTTTAAAAAAGATAAAAAGGGGAATAGAACAAAGTAGTATCATAGTAAGAGAGAATAAGACTGATGCACCTTATTTCAGACATCTAATATGTGAAGGACATGGCCTTCTGGTAAAAGGAGAATGCGTTCTGAATAAGCATTATAAATAGTCACAATTTACCAATAAATTATTGAGGACAATGCTGAAGCATATTTACAGTGCTGAGAGAACTTAGGCTGTGCTGTGTGAAAGATGCACCTGACTAAAAGGAAGGAAACTTGGAAACATGGTATGTATGTGAAACTGTCAAAAAATATCAAGTTAATAATTCTGTGCAAATTAATGTGAAAGTGGAACAAAAGCATAGCAATAAATTAAAAATGCAAACCTTAGTCAGGAAGATGGGTTTCCATAAAACGGATTTCTAAAGAGAGAAAGGAAATAATATTAAGTAGGACATTATTAATATTGGTAATATTAGTACAAAATGAAACTATAAATCAGAAGGACTCTTAAGAGTGGGATTTTATAACAACAAGCAGGTAAACTGGAAAAAGCACAAAGGAGAAACAAGAATGAGGAATGGCTTACAAGTTAGGCAAGTTGAATGGGTCAAGAAAAATAATCTAGTAAAGAGTAGTTAGATCACCAAGTACTTTTTTTTTTTTTTTTAAATGATGTGTATGGCTTCCTTTTCATGTCTACAAAGGGTAAACTACAAAGTGAAGTGTTCAGCACGTGATGGGAAGATTCAGATAGATGTTAGTTAATAGTTTAGATATTAGTAAGACATTAGAAAATCTTCTTAACATTCTAGTTTGGGGACAAGTTTTCTCACTAGGTTCTGCAATCCTAATAATTTCAGGATTAGAGAAAAAAATTGATGTTATTCTCTAGTCCTGAAGTTCTCGATAAAAAAATTTCATTGATTTAAATGAGGATTAATCTCTCATTTCTTCCCGCACCTGGAAGACAGATCACTCTATGTTGTGCATTGGTTTATATTTGTATTAAAGCAGGAGAGTCCAAGATTAAAATTCTGATTTCTCTGCTGGAAGTGTACCATTGGTTTTTTGTATCAAAATCAATTCTAAGACAGTCTCTGTCAATTCTTGAATTCTGAAATGCTGGAACAAACCACATATGAATCACATGCATGGGAAATGTGAGAGTAAAAGGCCTAAAAATGAGTAGTCATTTCAACGGTGATATGAGAATGATATTATCATTCAGTGTAAATCAGTGTATTGCCAAAGAAAGAAATATACTCTAATAAAGAATCTGGTTCAGACATATATCCCTGGGTTTTGTCAAATGAATAAATAATAACAATTTAGTAAAACCAGTTTTTTATCACAAATCAGATATATTATATTTATATTACAATTTATATGCTTCTATTAATATATATTTATGCATTGTATAATACAAATTAACCCACTGTGCCCCACTGCCTTACATTTCACAACTCCCTTTCTATATTTTTCTCTCTTCCCATTTCTCACATGCACACACCTCCTTAGGTGATCACTCTCTGGCTCACTGTCACGTGTTTATTTCTGGCATCAAGACTACTTTTGAATGGGAGAGGAATCAAGGAGGTTGGAAGCCCAAGACAGGTACTCACTGTTCAGCTACACAGAGAATTATAAATTCGTGAGTCACGACACTGATACAGTTTTCTAGCAGCAAGCACACTTCAAAGTATAGAAAGTGAAATTGTGCCATGGCTGGTTTTGGCAGTCTTGAAGCAGGAAACTTACACTTGTGTTAACGTTTTACACAAAATACTGAATTTTAATCAGAAACATCAGACAATGGATGAAGACTTGAATATTGTCCCATCTGTCTTTAGGTCTCTAAAAGTACTCAAAGGGATCCCAAGTCTGCAAGAGTTACACTATGTCCATTTTTTTTTTAAATATAAAAACATGGCCTCATTTCTACAATTAGCTTTCAAATATTTTTGAAGACTGTTTTTAACATTTAAAATCTCTGATTGCTTCTTGATATCCATAAAAGATTATAATTTTATTATCAGATCAAAAACTGGTTCATATATCAGAAAATTATTTGTGATGAACTTTTCCCTTGATTCATAGTGAATTAAAAGGAATAAAAAATTTTGGAACCCAGAAGGCTTCTGAAAATGAAATAGTTTTTATTCGAGTCATCTCGAGCTTCAGTCCATATTTTAAATTGACATCTTTTGCATACTCACGTGGAAAGCACATTTGAATGTGATAGGGATATGCTAAGCATTCTCATGATTTTCTTTCCTATCTAAAACTCTCACTTTTAACTTCCTTATTCTAGAGAAAATCTAACATCGGCAGCCTTATTTAAGATTCAAAATACTTTGGCTTGTGTTATGCTTTAAAAATTAATGAAACTTAGAAACAGAAAATACTGCTAGCTTTCTGGCCTAAACCTTGATGTACAACTCAATTCAGTGCTAACTGCAGATCTACAAGATGTATATTCATTATCATGTGCTAGGACTTTTGCTGTTTGTGTTGGTTTGTTTCATTCCTGACAATTTCATAAGTCATGGGAAGGGAGGTGGAGGAAGACTGATTTATATGGTTCTCATTTTATTTTCAAAGAGGTTTTGAAGAATATGAGACATAGATAAGTAGACATATCTAGTGACCCTACATTCATCTAATGTAAATATCTCAGGCAGAAACCATGTTCCTGTATATTCCAACATATATAAACTCAGTGAGGTGTAGACACCTTTCTTTGTCTTGCCTTTATGTAACTTTCCTAATAGCAGGCAGTCTTATAGCTAGAAGATTTCTGAAAGCATTCAACAAGAGCATAACTTTTTACTTCTCAAAGTTTTAGTCAGCTCATTCAAAATAAGAGGAAATTAGTATTTTGCCAGTGGCTACTCATTCATCATCTGTTTACTCAAATGAAAATATTGTTTCAACATATTGAAAAAGTTGTTCATTTTCTACTACAGTATTTATCCAAGCCTCTTTTTTACTACCCATCTTAAATTTTCTTCAAGTTCTATTCAAGCCCCCCTAACTATGATTAAATATGTATTTTTGAAAATATATCAAGGATTTGATCAAATTCTAAAGTACTTTAGCCAAGGGAGAGAACTTGTCTCTTGCTTTGTGATAAAAAACTAAATCTTTCCTAAAATCCCATTGTATGTCATAGCAGAATTGTGTGCATATATAAATGTAGACAGCCACAGATATTCTGGAAAAGCAACTCACAAGATTTCTGACTTTCAGCTAAACCAATTTATTTTAAAAACCTATGTCTTTAAAAAAAAGTATTCTTCTTTAGATTCAAACATTCTTAAATTTGCAAAACCATCTATTTGCAAAACTGGATCTAAGGGCAGAACACAAATTATAGTGGTGATGAGGTTATAGTTCAGACTGCAAACTCAAATTCTCAAAGCTACTCACATAATCTAGAAGGCAGAAGAAATTCTAAATGCAAAGTCACAGTTCTTACTGCTTATGGTACTTGTATAAATTTTCTTTCCAAATTGCTTTGTAGAATGTTACACTTTCATGCAGACTTCTCCTTCTCAAGAATTTGATTTGAGCTAGATTAATGCCCTTCAATTTCTCTTGCTGATGTTCTATATCACCTATCCTGTATTCAGTGTCAGGTCACTAATTTAGATAACTATATCCTCTGAAAACCCTGTTGCACTCTAGATAGAGGAAAAGAAGAGCAAGGTAAGATTTTAAAGCAGTTTTCCTGAAATACTCCCAAAGAGAAAATGACTTGAATAACTACAGGGAGAGTCTTTGTTTGAATCATTGTACTGGAACGATCATTACATTTGAAGGATAAATGTAATTTATTGTTTTTGAAGGAAGGGACACGCGTCAAATAAAAATTTTTCTAATCTATAGCAAAAAATCACAGCTCCTTTTATTCTTCAAAGAATGAATTATTTAGTCTGACAAGAGAGTATACAAAAAAAATTAAAATTAAAACAAAGATAAGAAGAATTGTATACATTCGAAAAGAAAGATGTTGGAAACTCTTGCCCCATCTATTTATTGCTAAACTCAGAGCTTTATGGACTAGATGCTCAACCATATTCAGGACTCATATCATATAATTCAGACCTACTTTCTGATTTTGCTGTGGCAAGACTAAATTAGATAAAATTTGAACCAAAAAAAATTATTTGAGGAAAAAAATATTTTTGGCTTTGGAAATGTTTTTTTAGTCATAATCTTATCCCTTTCTTTTTAATTAGTTACTAACCAATACCACAATGCCAAAAAATCTTGTAAAAATTCTTTACAAAGTAGGCTTTCATCCTAGTTTCGTCTGTCAAAGAAACAAGTGTAATTTGATTTTTTTTTCTAAAAGTAAACTTCAAACTATGTCTGAAAATAGCCCCCTGTAGTTCATCACCCAGTGGTTGTTTTTAGAAGATTCTTAATCCTTTTTTCAATTTAGCTCACTATTTTTTTTATCCCAGTAGAAGAATCCAGAGTTGAGAAGATTAGATGTGCCTGATTATCCATAATAAAAATACCCAGAAAAAAAACTTTGCTCAATGAAACTTTATTGTTTTACCAAATAATAGTCTCCTTGCAACTGCAAAAGGGACATGGTTCTCCCTTGTTGAGAGAACAAGGACTTTCAGTGACTCAGAGCAGAATTTGGTTTTCTGACATCATTGGTAGACATCATCATCCCTTAGCAATCAGCTACCTTGGGCTAAGTGGCGTTTTGTTTAGATTCTGCTTCCTCAATGTCAATCATCCTGGTTTTCCAGAAAAAAAATCCTCAAGACTGAAAAGTAATCAGGATTTTTTTGCTGAAAATCATACATTTTCATTAATTTTGTAAATTAAAAATTTCTTATTAATTTAACTATTAGATAAAGTGTAAAACTTACTTCGACTAGTACTAGCATATGTGTTTAAACTATGGAAGGTGTAGTCAGCTTCTATATATTGGCAAAGAAGTAAGTATGTAGAAGAAAGAAAAACAGCACCAAATGGAATTGACTGTAGATGTCTATGAAAGATTTAGATTCATGACTTTGGGTTATAGTTATAAAATGAGTGACTGAACAATATGCTCCATATCTTTTGAAATACTTGGTTCAAATCCCTTTTCGAGTCTTACTCCTATATTGAGCAAAGGAGTTCCTCTAAGCATTTGAGAGTTGCTTTTCACTGGCAGTAGCTGATCAAGTGCAGGCTGATGTATGTAAATGAATACTTTTATAGAATACATACTGCTGTGTAGAAATTTATTACATATATATGTAATGACAATTTTTGAATCATCTGTAGTTCAAGAGGAAAAAAAAAAAGAAAGGAAAGCGCTGTGCACTTTGAGGGGTAATAAGTTCACAAAGGTATCTTAATTTTGACTAGAGTACTGTTGATAAACTCAGAAAGATTGGCCCCCAAACCCATAAAAAGGGAAAAAATTAACTATAGATTTTTGGTTTTTTTCTTAACCTAAAGCTTAGCATCACTGGAATAATTTTTGCCATTTCAGAGTAAGATTAGCAACATCCAGGAGATGTGACTCACCTTTGGGTAAATTGTTGTCATAACCTTCATGTGTACTTCTTGCTGGAGTGCCACACTCAGACTAGTCTCAGTTGTCAAGGACAGCAACCACAGATGGATTCAAATGAGAATGAGGACTTGTCATCAAGGGGTCTCAAAATGAAATGCTCCTGAACTACTGCTGGGAGGCTGTTCAGAGCTGATGTTCATTTCATTCAGTAATTTTCCTTCTGCAAGGAGTGTACTAAGAAGACAATCAGAAAAAGGGTATCCATTGTATCTAGTGGTGAAGCAAACAGTTAATGATTATTATAAAGGTATTATAAAATAATTACCTATTTTATTCTCCATACAGGTAATTAGTACGAAATAGCAGATTTTCGTGTTTGCTGAACAAAATATGTATCACTGACAGAAAAGTGCTTGTTTTCTTTGCTTTCATAAAGGTGCCATTATGAAACCTACGCAGGTCCTTTACTGAGATCCCTGAACTGAATGTTTTCTGATGTTCAAAATAACTTTCATCCATCCTGATTAAAAAAAAGAAAAGAAAAATTCTGCTCACTTCACTTCAGTCACTTCAACACCTGCTGCTGCTATTTTCAGAGAAAGTTTGCTGAAACATTAAGAAGGATATCTTTCAACCTTTTCCAAGCATTTCAGTGTGTCAGAAACTCTGGACTGATTTTATTTTAAATTGCCCTGCCCTCTGAGAGTGAAAAGCTGTTGTTACAGACCTCCTTTTGCTTTAACTTTTTTACTACACCTATCTATTTACCATTCTCTTCTCTGTTCATATATTCAAATGTTTCATAACGGTTTTGTCCACCTTTTATAAGGTTAGCATAAGGAGAAAGCTACTGTGGGAATAATTCCCGGTGTAACTCCTCCATATTTCTGTTACTTCCTAATAGCACCCCTCATTCAGTCTGCTGCTACACTCTAACCTGCTTTGGGGCCAGATGGATGGCAGTTGCCAACACTGCTATCAAAGGATGACTCGAGAGGAGTTGGTCTGAATGACATAATTGGAAAATTCAGCTTTTAAATAAAAGTGAGCAGTAACAGGAATCACTTAGTTTTCTGTGGATTATACAGAGGTCAGACTTATATTTCAGAATGAAGAAAAATTGAATTAGCCTTTATTATATTGATTTTTTCCTTAATTAAAAATGAGCATGGGAATAAAATGTTTTCAGCTTTATACACTTTCGGATGAAAAAGCTTTTCTATTTTCATATTTTTATGCATTTTTCATGCTAATAGAAATTAATAGAATTTAAAATAAAAAAAATAAGTTGTTGTCAAAATTGCACGATTTCTAATTAAAATCCACAATTTCAAAAGACAAAAATGCTGAAGATATATGGTAAAATAATTTTAGTTTTATATTATTTTAGCATTAAAATTTAATTATTTGGGTTTTGAAGAGGGAGTTATCTGTTGTTTTCTCTCTTTAAACTAAAATGTGGTATTTATTAGTTGCTCCCAGTTTGGAGGAGTTTATTAGGCGTTGCTGACAGAAATATACCAATTAATTTTGCCTTTTAAAATAATACTTTCCTATTAAGTCTCATTTCATTATTTATTCACGTCTGGAAGTTTTAGACAGTCTGTTGCACTCTGTTGCCTCATATTTGTTAGAATCCAACTACTTGTTTACCCACAAAATTTTAGGCCATGATTTTCTTGAGAACTGATAGACACAATTATATTATGACCAGGACCTTTCGCAAAAGACATCAGAACAGATAATCCTTAAAAATAAATAGATGAAGAAGAAAACCCAGCATTATTCATAGAGATATGTTTACTTCCCAGTTTTTTTAGTGCAACTCTAATTTTAGGGTTTCTTTAATCTCATTAAATATTCACAATATTTAAAATTTCATTATTTTTATTTAATACATTTACATAGCTATAGTTTCATTGGGTTGGTGGAAGCTGAGGAGTTTTTTAAGAGGCTAATTTTTATTCTAATTCTTGAAGTGACTGCCAATTGTTTCTGGAAAATATTTGTTACTGTTTTTTTTTAAATGCTAGAAGTAACACTCATAAAGCATAAAAAGATATTTACTCATTCAAAATACCTAAATATACGCAACCTGAAAAATAGTTTCAAAGCTTCCTTTTTATTCAGTATTCTATATTAATTTTTTTATTCCATATGTTAAAATGTGCTCATAAATATTAGTTATATTGATTTTTGTCTTTTATTTAATATCTTCTAGTAGTCACTTACTGTAATTTGTAAGAGTACGAACTATAGAGTGTATGTATAAGAAACATTTGTCCAAAGGGTATGTAAGCTACAAAAGAGCATTGTGGAAAAAAAAAAATCTCACTACTTATAAAAGACTAATTTTTTAGTCTTGCTTTTGCCAGATATTTACAATTTAGAAAGGTTTTCCTCAATTAAATATTGTAAGAGAAGTGATTTCACAGATAGAAATAAAACTATATCATGACTATAAATTTAATTTCTTCTTCAGAAATAGCAAAATAAAGAAGGTCTTTGGTAAAAGCTCACAGAACTATTTCTAAAAATAATCTAATGGCATAATTTAAACATTGATTTTTTTGTGGCCTGCATCTTATAAGGACAAGGCACATTTTGCTCTTTAAGTGATTTCTTGCTCTTTGGGTGTAAATACTTCCTGTCTGTGTGCTGAAACACTGCAAAATTGATAGTTAGAAAATTTTTTATCTGCAAATATTACAAGGTTATTTGATGTCTGGGACACAATGAACACATGCACCTAGGGAAATGTAGGCAGGTGGCTCCAATTAATCCTCATTACTGGAAGCAGATTGTGGCATGAGAGATCTCTAAAAACAGGGTAAACCAGATCCAGCTCTTCTAGAGGAAGAAGAAGTGTTTTGCCAGATAGAATTTTTTAAGGTATGTGGGAGATTAAATTAAACTCTTGACAGTAAGGTGTGGTGGGTTGACCTTGGCTGGGCACGAGATAGCCGCCCACCAACTCTGTCACTCCCCTTCCCAGCTGGACAGGAAAGAAAAAAATAAGACGGAAAATGACTCATAGGTTGAGATGAGACAGTTTACTAAAGCAGAAGTCAAAGGCTGCACATGCACAAGAAAAGAGAGAAATAAAAAGGGCTATTACCTCCTTCCCATCAGCAAGCAACGTTCAGCCTCCTCATGGGAAGGAGGGCCTCAGCACACAAGCATCTACTCCAGAAGGCAAACATCACAAACAAACACTACCACCTCACCTTGCCTTTCCTTAGCTTTTACATCTGAGCTGACAGCACGTTGTGGAACATCCCCTTGTTTGATTTGGGTCAGCTGTCCTAGTTCTGTCCCCTCCCAGGATCTTGCCCACTCCCAGCACCTCGATGGAGGTGGGAATGTTAGAGGGACAGCCCTGATGCTGTGCCAGCACCTCTCATCTGTAGCCAAAACCCCTTTTATGAACACCTGTGCAGCCAGCAATGCAAAGCACAGCACTGTGAGGGCTGCATGGGAAAGTGAACTCCAGCTCAGCCAGACCCAATAAGTGTTTGAGGATTAAATGGGCATAGACTGAGACTTCTCTAGAACACCTGGAGGCAGTGAAGGCATAAAAAGAATAAGCGTGGTGTGTGTTGGAAAGAACTTGTCATTTTATTAGCTTTATGTCTTGAAGGAGGAGATTTTGAAGAAAGGGGTCTGTGAGCAAGTGATGATTTTTTTTACTTTATCTAGTTTATCTACTAGATATCTACTTTATCTTATTGGTGTCAATTCTCAAGACAAATTTACAAATTTCATTCTGGTGTTTTTTCCTAATTCTTGAGTGGATATGGCCTATATGATGTCTGTCTTTTAAAAGGTGTTCTTTGAGACAGACATGACGATTTAGTATTGAAAAAAGAGAATTCATATGATTTCCTGATTTTTTTTAATTGATTCTTCACTTCTGCCAAGTTGAGAAGTAAATAAACTTCAAGATTTTTTTTCTCTCTTGGCTGTATACCACCAATTACTGCTGGAAAGGATATGGGTTTTTCCTTCAGAGAGTGACAAAAGGGAGATATAATCCATGTATAAAGCATAGAGTTGTAAAGTAACTCTGTTTATATATGCAATATTTTAAAACTTCATTTTTTCCTGTTTTGGTCTCAGCAGCAGGTGTCTAGCAAACTGGTATTTGAAACAAAGATATAAGTGTCTGATATTCCATGCAAAAATATAGTGTGTCTATTTCTGAAGTATCTGAGCTGACTTCTGCCAACTTAGTCTTTAAGCTCTGAGGAGACATGCATGCATGCTTCGGTCCTTCTTCTTCCTCTCCTGTTAACTGTAGCAAATTTTCTTTGTTAAAGTCGGGGAAATGCAGATGTTTGTAATAAGGAAAGTATAGCCAAGATTTTCTTTTTAAATTTAAAATCTTATCTTTATAACATCATTTGAGAAATTTAAAAAATAAAATTGAACCCAAAATCTACTAAGGGAGAAAGTAGTCTAAATGGATTTTTAAACTTAGCTTGAGTTTTGTCGTTGGACTTTCACTGTCAAATCAATTAAATTAATTAAAATAATTTAGTGGTAGATTAATCTACCACTGAGGTCTGAGTCTAATCTAGTTAAGGTGTCAAAAGCAGTTAATCTTTTTCTTTCTAAGCCATCAGTTGTGCCAAACACCAGACCAAACCGTGTAGGGTTCAGCATTTAAAAAGATATAAAACTATTTTTGTTGGTGTGGAAAAAATGGGTAAAATGTTGTTTGTGTCATATTTAGGTCACTGGTGACACCAAATATAAGCCAGGATATCTTTTCCATCTTTCAGAAAAAAAACCCCAACCTGCTTTCCTTTTTGCTGTGTTGTTGACTGCTTCAGCAAGACTGGATCTTTCATCTCTGCCAGCATGTTTGAAAGGTCAGAGTTCATACTGGCAAGGCTACAAAGATACGCTTCTGTAACTGAACACAGAGCACCATGTCAAGCATATGACATCAAGTAATGTTTTTTCAAAGGAGGGATGGGCTTTCTCTCATAAATCCCTGATTTATCTCAGTGGTACAGCTATACTAGCTCCCTTGGGATTCTAGACAGCATTCCTATTATCCACTCAGCTTGTACAGTCTTGTTAATGTGCTTCTGTTGTTTTTAGCTGTCACCAAATTGGTGATGTGTAAGTTGCAGAGATTTCACAATAAATTCTAAATGTGAATGTTTGGATAAACACTTTTTTCCCTTCTTTAACAAAAACACAGATTCTCCCCATTGAGTAATCACCACTGGGTCTGCTCAGACTGCAGATTCTAACAACAGTAAAGGATTCCCCCCAGATATGTCTCTCAAGAAATCTGTGCCCCTCCCCTTTATTTGCTTATAGGCAGAAAAAATATTTTGTGACTCCATTTACAGCTTGATACAGGATGGGTTTTTTGTGATCACCCATGTTCACGTGTCATCATCTATATAATAAGAAAAAATTGTGAGCACTAGAAACAAACTATCTGCAACTCAGAGAGTTCTAAACCATATTCTTTTGGGTTGTCTTTCTTATTTTACCTACGATATCTGAGACATCATTAAAGATATTCTCCTGAATATGTTAAAATGAGCACAACTACTTGAGAATTACAGTTGCAGGCTAGTGTTCTGCTCCTATTTCCTACTTCTGCATGCTTGAGAAGAAGAAACTGGAAGATAACAATGTCTGTCATTTTGATAGTATGTGTGTCCCAAGAATCCACTGAAGAGGAGCAATATTTAATTAGTTTTACTCACTCCCTCCATTTTGTTTCTATTTTGGCATGCCTCTCTAATTATTCAGAACTTTGTTTCTTCAGGCTTACTCTCTAGAAAGAAAGTTAAATTAATTAAACACCAGGTACCTTTAGTCTTCAATCTTCTATAGATTAATAGAGCAGAATGGATTTTAAACAGAACAGGCATCCCACATTTCCACTTGGTCAATCACTGAGAATTTGTCTAGCAAGCTGTTAGGAAAAAAAAAAAAAAAAGAAGTCATAAGATTTTCATTCTATGCTGATGGCTCTTGTCCAGTACCTTCCTTCTGATTACAAAGATTACAAAGAAAGGTCTCTGTGACCATTTCTGGCAATTCTTACCCTTTTCACATCAGCAAAGGATGTTCCTATCCTCAAATCTCAGAAGCTGACTGTAAAGATTTGCCCAAGGTCTCTGCAAACTCCTTCTTACTGATAAGAAAGTAGTATTAGCTGTGGGAGAAATGCAGCTGCCAAAAGTACCTGAAGCTGCTCACTCAAAAATTCCTACGCTCTTCCCTCCAAATAAATACATATATAAAAATCATATATGAGGTAAAACTGCTTTAGATATTGGGAAATTGTGAATATAAGAACCATTGTATTTAAATTTCACAGTACAAATAGCACCATTTATTTCATCCCATATTTTTCTTGTGGCCCTTGGCAAGTCATAAGCACGTACTGAATAATCATTCGTTATTCTCCACCACTCATCAACAGTAAGTCCATAAATTTAAGCCTTCAAGATTATTTCCCACTCATTTTCAGATAAACACCACATGTCAAACTTGGAAAACTGAACAGTTTGATAATCTGTGTAAAGATGTCTCAGCCATACATTACATGTTTTAATCTAATGCTTGTCCCTGAAAAAATGATGCATTTAGTTTTGGATGTGGACATTTCATCACAAGTAGGAGGGTCCTCTGGTGGCAGCAATTCAGAAAATTACTTTGATCTTCAGAGCTGTTAATCTGACAAATATGAAACTCAATTTTAAAAGCTTTTCTGAAATGGTTCAACATTCTTGTAACCTTTGGGTGCCTACTTCACCTTTACATGCTCACACACTGTAATTCTTTCCCTATTATTTGAAATGGGTGATGGCTACTGATCTTCAAAGAGCCTCTTCACTACTAGCATCTTCAGCTTGGGTGGCCTATAGTTTTTATATGGAATTACAACATCTTCTACAAAGGAAAGGAAGAACTGAGTGTGAGAAGGGGAGGCTACCACTGATGTGGAGCATTTTTTCTACCTGACCACCCTCTACAACTCAGCTACAGATTTTCAAAGGGTGATAAAAAACAATTCTGCAGATGAAGAGACTCCATATTCATGGGCCAGGGGATCTATTTTGTGTAATTAATGTGTGAGAGAAACACTGGTTTAAGAGACAGATACACCTGAATGACACAGAAGCTGTTACCTCCCCTCATAGAAGGCAATTTATTGAAAGTTTGTGTCAGCTCCTTTGTGCTTTAAGTGCAGGCTTAAACCTCATCTGGAGAATTAATTATTTGGGGAGGATTTATAATGAGGTTTTGCTTTTTGTTTCTTCCCACTGTACATAATATAACTAAGTACCTTTTGGCTGAGGATCAATCCTGATGTGTTGCTCTGTACAGAGTGTGGGAATGCAAAGAAAAATGTAATTTATAATAACTGATTTTTTGTAACGATATCCCTCATCAATTTGCTGAAGCAAATCTGAACAGATTTTGGTGCTGTCATTTACAAGATACCACTACCCTTTGCTTCCGCTTCCAGGAGTTGTCAGTGCCCTGACTACGGATTTGCAAAATTTTCTTATAGAAAGTGCTAAATGTTTAGCATAAGAATAGAAAGGGCTGCTGCAACCGTAGAGAAGGTAGTCAATACTGATGCAAGATAGTACTAGTGTGGAAGGCAGACTTTAGCCTGTTTAGAGGCCTGGTTTACAGAGTTTCTTGGGAGGTTGTACTGAAAGGAGAAAAAGAAGTCCAGGAAAGCTGGATATTCTTCAAGAAGAAAATCTTAAAAATGTGGGAGCAGGCTGTCCCCATGTACCAAAATGGATGGCCTGTTGGGGATCTGTTGGCCTGGAAAAAAAGAAGAATTTATCAGCCTTGAAAGAAGGGGCAGGCAGCTCAGGAGGGCTGTGAGAATATTGAGGTTACGCAAGGAGAAAACTAGAGGGGCCAAAGCCAAACTATAACTTAACCAGCCTGTTAACCAACCTTCCTTCCTTCCTTCCTTCCTTCCTTCCTTTATTCCTTCCATCCTTCCTTCCTTCCCTCCTTCCTTCCTTTATTCCTTCCATCCTTCTTTCCTTCCTTCCTTCCAAGAGGACCAGAAAAATCCATTCATTTTTCTTTACAAGTTAATATAGTAACTGTGGTGACATTCTTGCTGTGCTTTGCTACTTGCATTAAACCCTTGAAAACAAGAATAGAGTACTATTTCAGTAGTACATACACTACTAATTTCTTTACATTTTTATGTATATTAGTCTTTAGCTAAGCAGACTCCAGTCATCTGTTTTGTAAAATATGTCTGTGTTTATATCTAGCTGTAAAAACCATTAAAATGTCAGTTGTTAATTGCATCTTAGTTCCTATATCTCTCAGCCAAAGCTCTTTCCTTTTTTCTCTTTATCTTTTATTATTCAAATATGCATTATTTTTAATTACATATTTTTAACTGATTTGAATTTTTAAAGTAACTCCAAAAATATGAGTTTATAAAATATTCTATTTTCTTTATACTTGATTGTGGAGAAGTAGAATCTTTGTTAGCTCCAGACACAAATAATGATAGCTAAAAAAGTAGAGCAAGTAAAATGATAAAAGAAATTGTCTTGAGTTTCTCATTTATAAAGTAGGAGACAATGGGAAGACTTAAATTAAATTACATTAGGATTGACAAAAAGCTTACTTTATCTTCAGGCCATACAGGGAATATCCACAAATGCAAGTAAGTATGACACTGTATAATTAATAACTCGCAAAGCTGGCTACAGAATTCTGTTTCTGTGGAACCATACTGTCAGCTTCATAGATCTCCTGCCAAGACAGGTAGGATGGAGTCAGTATATATTTACTCAGATAATGATTTTTAAGTGTCCTGGCATTAGATAGAAGAGCCAGAAAGGTTCTTCACTTTAAAAGTGATCTCTGGGAAACTGTGCCAACTAGGGTTGCCAGATAGCTTAGATATTATGAGTTGTCTTTTTCTGCTGCTGTCTTCACACTTATAAAGTGTCTTCTTCAGAGGAGAGGATGGAATTTTATATCTTTGCTGTGTGACTTCAAACATGGTAGTAAGCTCACAGCGTCTATTTAGGTTTCATGGCTTCCTAGAGTTGTTCTGAAGGCCTCTGTATGGTAATCAAACTTGATGTGAAATTTTTGCAGGCTCTTGGAGAAATCTCTAAAGATTGTTGCCCTCTGGACTTTAACTAGACATCATCATGGAGGGAGAAAAGAGAAGTTATTTGTCAGTGCAGACTGAGCATATATGGTTGTTGCCATAAACCTATATGAATGTCTGATAGAATGTGGCTATGCCTCTATAACCATGACAACTTTCTGTTTTAAAAATGCTCAGCAGCCAGTTGGAAAAATGGTAACTGTGCATGAAGAGGTAAATAGGGTCTTGCATAGCTGACCTGCATATCTAGGGAAAAACTTCATTTAGCACATTAAGTGAGCTCAGTGTCTTGGATTTCCTGGGTATACCAAAGTCTGAGCACACATAATTGATTTGGCTGTGACTATCATAGTTATCAACACTTAAAATGAATGCTGGTTATTCATTGCGTGTGTATATAAGAGTTCATAATCACTGGCCATTCTCAAATAAGCATGAAGGAATGTGAAGTAATTTTTATAGAATTCATTATGCCATGAACATGACACATGACATAATGACTATGAAGGCAGATTTTATAAAGGAATAAATGCTAATTTCTTCAGGCACAGAGGAAATAATTCATTTTATTGAATGGCTTGTTAAACCTATTTTGCCAATGCTTTTATCTCATTTGATTGGCTTGGCAGTAGAGCATGCTAAAAACAGATCTAGACTGTATTTTAAATAAGGACTGAATTTTGCTACCTTATCACATTCAAAGGAATGGCATCTACTTAAAATAGTCATATTGTTTACACTGACTCTTTTCACAGAGTCACTACACTGCCCTCACAAGTATTTTACCACATGGCCTTATATTAATGAACAATTTGAACTCTGATAGGAGTGGGTGAAGCTCAAATGTTTCAACTTGGTACCTAAATCCTATAGTGAGAAGTCAAACTTACTCAAATATTGTCTGATTTAAATACTAGAAGAAAAAATATTTCTCTGTTTTCTTCTTCTAGCATCAATATAAGTAAAATGTTTGTCTTTAATCGGCAGAAGAACAAACAGACAAGCACAGTATCACTTCCTTGGGAAAAATTCCACACTTGAAGATATTGCTGTCCTAAAAATAGTTACCATGCATGCATAGGACAATGCAAATACTGAAATGCTATATTATAGATATACCCGATTCATTATTTTTTAACAATGCATATATATTGTGGTGAATATGATCCACTGCAGAATCAAGCTAGTGCAGGGTACAGAAGCTGTGAATGATCCCTAAGTATCTGTGGAAATGTTTGCTAGCATTACAGTTTGATGGCACTGTAGAGCATTAATCTGATTTTGCATGGAATATTCATTTAAAAACAAAAAAGTCAGCTTCTTTTTGAACCTGGAATTCTTATACAAAATAACTTTAAGGACCTTTAGGGAAAATGCTATTATTTCTGCTTGGTGGTTTGTTCATTTGTTTGTGGTTTTGTGGGTGGGTGTTTTGTTTGTTTTGTTTTTTATTACTTTTGGAGCAGTAACCATAAGGATACACTAAGTAAGGTGATAAATTCAGTAATGGATAAAAGGGCTGTGGAACCTGACTGATCAAGCTGAAACCTACCAAGAGAGTGCAGTGGTGTACCCACCAACATGACTGTACTAGCATTCAAATTTTGAAATTCTATGATGCACACTTATATAATACTCATTAACCTCAGTGACATCTTACACTATATTCCTACTTCACGTGCATCTTGAATATGTAATTGATCACAATATTATCCCTTGCCAGAGCAATATAAGCAGATTACAGACAATGGCATCCCAGGAAACACTGCAATAGTAACGCTACAAATTGCCAGTAAAATTGGCATGTTAGAGTCATCTGTTTATAGGTTTAGGATTTTCTGTGAAATGTGATAGTTTTTCATTGCAAGACCTGGTCTTAAGGTTCCTATTTCTCATGTTGAAAAGAGCAGAATTCCTAAAAATCCTCAGACAGTTTTAATGCACAGTGAATGTCAGTTCTTGATAGAAAAGTGTCCTTAGACAAGCTAATCAATCTTCTAATAGGGCACCAGTGACTACAGGGTATTTCCTTGTACTTATTAATAATTACATTCAACTTGCCAATACTTACTTTTATGAAAAAATATTGGATTTCTTTATAAAAAATGGCAAGGTCATTAATCCCTCTTGCAGGTAAAAATATGCCAGCCAATGCACAAGAAAAGTGATTTGATATGGCCACACAGCAACAGCAAAGACAAGACTAGAACTTAGTCCTGATCCCCACCACAGAAAACACTGAGCTCTGCTTATTTCTTGTGTTTTCACTGACCTTTCAACTAGTACATATGTGTGTTTATTGAGCCACAGATACTTCTAGAAGGAGAAATTAGTCCAGAAGGAGAAAACATTATCCCAAAATGGACTCAAGATGATAGCTGGAATGCATTCTTCCATGCACATTTCCGGATGATAATCAGTTTAGCATGTGGGCACACTGGTTTGAAAGGACTATTCATGGAGCTAGTTCTCTACGCAGGTGTTCCAAGACCAGCTCCATCAGACAGTACTGCACTTCTATGTTACTTCCAGAAATGCTGAGCCTGAACCATTAGGCTTATCTGGAAAATATTATTGTGAGGTGAATCAAACTAAATTAATACCATCACTGGTGCATGGAAAGAATGTGGCTGTTCTTAATAACTGCAGTAGTGCTTTCCAAATTCTCTCACAAATTGCTCCAACCAGTAGCTGTTACTATAGTATAATTGAAAAATAGATTCACTGTTCCATTAGTGGTATTTCAATGTCACTTTGGAATGCCATGAAATGGCATAGGATAGAATGAGTCAGTAACATTATATTATTGATTTTAGTACAGCCTTATTTTTCTTACAGTAGCATAAGAAAGAATTAGGGTACATTCAGTAAGATGCTCTGAATTATATTTAACTGGAAAAGGGTTACAGATTACAAATATTGTTTAAATACTTCACCATAGCTACTGAATTTCATGCTTATTTACTGACACCCTCAGAATGAGTTGAGTGCAGATTTGACTTACATCTGTAGTATCCAACACTGAAATAAAAAACCCATGATAGAAGCAGCACTAGAATACTGAGAAGGAACAGGTAAATGTAACAGCCACTGTCACAGCTCTAGGTCAGTTCAGAGACCTCTTCCTGGAGCACTGAGCAGCTTGGAAAGTTTTGGGTAAGTAGAAACAGATGCAGAACACAAGTCTCGTTACTAAACTAAGTAAAAATTTCGGGTTTGGCTTGAAGCAGTTTTGTTCACACACATATGCCCATGAGCAATAGTGTGGGAGAAAGAGTTTCCCACAGAGGAATGGATGGCAAGCTGAAGGTTAATATCTTCAACCAGCTTATCTTCCTATAGCCTCCTGTTCCCAGATTTTAATATAATGAAGAAACAGTTAAATTGCTTTTAGTATAACTTTGGGCTACAGCACCAAAAGGAGAGTCGAGCTTCTTTTAGAATCAGGAGCATGCCATTTTTGCTTCAGCTAGGGAAAACTTTTGGAAAAGATAATGAAATCTTGCATTTACTTTTTGTAGCTGTGGTGTTCACCCTTTTCATGATCTGGCTGTTTTTTCAGTTCATTTTATTTCTAATTTATTTATAGATGAAAACTGATACCAAAAAATTAAAATTAGTTTTTATTTATTATGCTCACTTTCTTTTTTTATTTGTATATTATGTTCTAGTTTGAAAGTCTCCCAGAATAATAGAGTACTTTCAGAGGGAGATTTGTTTTTTGTGTGTATTCCAGCCACACACACATCATAGCCTTGATAGGACTAGAATACACCCCAGACCCTAAAAATTTTTTACAGTTACTGGACTGAAGGAAGTGGAATCTGGATGGAAATGATAAAAATTTTCCTAAGATAATTCTCTTTCTACAAAGTAAGCAATATATCATGGAAAAATAGGGTAAGTAAATATCCAGGCCTAGAGGGGAACATGATTTCTGTATTTAATCAGCCAAACAGGCCCCTGGTATTTCCAAGACTACTAAAATCAGAATAGAAGAATGTTTGATTATGTCAAGCTTTCATGATGATTTTGTGAGTCAGAGCATTACTGCTATATTTCGCTGTCCAAAAGTTGCTGAGAAACATGTATGTTCAAAAACAGATGGGACTGTGCATTATGCCAAATATTAACAGTTGACTTTTACTTTCATTTTTTCTTTTTCCTCTTTTGGGAGGAGGAGAATGGAGATCATTATTTCCTTTTCATTTAAACAGATCCTTTGTCTCAAAGGAGATCCAGTTCCTTTCATTCAGATCAATGAACTTACGTATCATTTCACTGTCATTATGGGTTCTGGCTTTACTAGTAGTTTTAAAACAATTTCTTACTAGCTGTATTTTATGCTACAAAATAATTGTGGGCTTCTTGATTAACAAAAGTATTTTAGGACAAGAGTATTTAAAAATTGCTATGGATTTTTTGCTTTTGTTTGTTTGAATTTTTTTTGTTTTGTTTTGTTGGGGTTTTTTGTATTTAATTGGTGGGTTAGCTTGATATACACTTTTAACTTGTAAAAATACAAAAACACAAACCAGGGGCTACATTTAAACAACCTTATTTTAGACTTTCTTTTTTCCTTGATTCAAGTATTTTACATGAAAGAGGTTACATTTGCACACCTGTCTTTGAATGAGTCTCTGATGTTCCTGATTGAGAAGCCTGCAGAGACTCAAAATGTTGTTGTTATGAGGTCATGCTGGTGTACATTGCTCCTTGGAGCTGGGTATAACTGTTTTTGCCATTCTCTGTCTATGCCTTTTATTTAATATCAATGTTAAGGATCAGTTTCTGCATTGCTTCTCGTTTTCTTCAGTTTTGGCAAACGAGTGAAGGTTTATGGGACACATATGAGATCATTTATTGAGTGTTACAAGAAGCACATTCTGCATGTAATTTGATACAGGAGCTACTATGGTAGATACATTTTGATTTTAAGTGGTAAATAAGTTGGGTCAAACCCACATAACTTGTCAGTGTAAGTTAAGTTGCTCGGGAACTAGACAAGGATACACACTGGGCTATTCAGTTATTTTTTTATTGAGCTGGTAAATTAGCATGTGAAAATCCACATAACCTGTCATTGTGTAGGTTAAAATTATTGTGAATTGGTCTATGATACACACCGGGCTATTTAAGTAATTTTTAAAAATTGTGTTGGTAATGGATAACTCTGTTTTGTACACTGGAGCTGTTAAATCCATATCCTGTTGACTTTGGCTTCTTTCCTCTAGCACCACCCAGCCCAGTCTGTATGATGAAGGAGCTAGTAGACTCCCAAGGCAAATGAATCACAAAAAGGGTACTCTTTTATTTTTCAGGTTAAATATGTTATTCAAAGCCCCACATCTGAAGGCAACTAAAAGAAGGAACCCAATCCAACTTCTTTCTGTATAAGAAAGTCTGAGGCCACCATGTATCTTTTTGTTTTCCATAATCTTATTTAACAGTTGTTTTGTGCATTAAATAAATTTATGAATCTGACATCTTTGTGGTTCCACCCCCCATCTCAACAAAATTAAGTTTCTATCTCTATGATTATAGGATTGGATAAAGAATATAAACAACTGCACTTTAATTAGAGTTTTAACTACTTTTAACTGGGCTTTGAATTTTTAACTCTACTGAATTTCTTCCTCTTATTAAGCCATTATTCCCCTTCATTTTCTTTTTTTTTTCTCTTTTCTGTTTTATAGCATATTTATCATCCAGCAAAAATCTGAGATTGATAAAACTTTGGAGAAGAATAAGCAAGAGTATTTACAGCATAGAAGAAGTAATGCATGCCTCTCCACCAGCTCCCCTACCAGAAGAGCTCACATGGGATCTGCTCAAGATCACCTTAGAGTTACTGTGTTCTCTCTTCCAAGGCAACCGAACTCTGCCTGTATGACAGGCTCCTTTTTTCAATGTGATGGAGATAGAGCTTCACATTTGTGAGCTAAACCACTGTATCATTCAACACAGTCCACTGCACAGCAAGGTTGATAGAAATTTTGTTTAATCATTAACAACCCAGGCTAGAATTGATTAATTAACAGCGATAAAATATTTTATCCCATCAGCTCTCTACTCCCTCACCCCAAATTTTCACCTTAAATTTTATGGAACACCTGTCTCTTATTTAGTTGTTTTTCTTTCACAAAGTTTCATTATCTTTTTCCTAGCAAAATATTTCCTATTCTTTGGAAAAGAATATGGTGTGGATCTGCACAGATGGCAGCGGTACTCTGGATAGGCTGCAGTTTCTGAGAAGGTGGCTCTGAACTCTACATCACACGTGTGGTGAGGTCAGCATGTCCAAAATACCCACAGAGAAAGGTCATCTCCACAGGACTTTCAGACATCTGCTGTTTTCATTGGAGTTACTGGTACTGTTTCTGCAGGAATGCTAGATACCCGAGAACCTAGCCAAATTCACTCTTTACCAGGCACACAAAACTGTCAGGTCAAAACAAAGAAATAAACAGGATGCATGGAGGTGCAGTCCGAGATGTTAGATATGGGTACAGGTCTAGCCAACACTTTGGAGGGCTCACTCAGTGCTATGAGAAAGCAAAAAGCTGTAGGACCAGATGTCTTCTCGTTACTCTGTTTTTAATTCATCTGATGAAAACAATTTCTGTTTTACTCTTCACATAAGGTTTCCTTATCCTAGCTTTGACACCACGTTGATGAAGAAGTGTCTTTGATTTCTTGCCCTCCTACCCCAAAATCTTTCCGCTTTTAAAGTCACAGTACATTTTCTCACCAACTATTTTCTCCTGATATTTAGAGAAGGGTAGAAACAGCTTAAAATCTACCACTCTTTATCTATTTACAAAATTTGCAAAAATACTCTTCGCTTGGTGTTGATGAGCTACATCTATGAACCTTAATGTCAATTCACCTCCTGGCCTCTTGTTATCTACTGGAATTTCATGGCTTTTGAAGGAGACAGGCTAAAGCCATGGAGGAGCACAGAGGCACACAGCAGCCAATCCTGCACTTCACAGGGAGAACACTTCCTTCTTATTGTTATTTTGATGTGCTTCCAGTGCAATTGAAACAGCCAAGTCATCTGCTGCATTTATTTACACTTTGGCAAAAGCTTATCACTTTGTTACATTTGCACAAGCAAAATAACTCACAGCTTACATATAATGAATCCCTTTGGTCTGTCAAATGTTGCAAGAGTATTTATTCATTCATTTGTTCATTCATCCAATGATTAGTATGTATGTACTACAGAGTGTCTTAGTCCAAAGTATTTACTATACAAGTAAATATAAAGTTACTGATGCTCAGTTACTGAGGATGGTTATTTTTACTGGATATTAGGGTCACAGATTTTGCATAATAGAATCAGAGAATTGCAGAATATCTTAAGTTGGAAGGAATCCACAAGAACCATTGGAGTCCAGCTCCTTGCACTGTACAGACACCCCAAGACTCACACCATGTGCCTTCGTGTGACAGTGTTGTCCAAACACTTCTTGAATTCTCAGGCTTGGTACTGTGACCACTTCCCTGCTCCCTATCAGTAGGAACAACATCATAGAACTCAGCATTTCTTTTCAAATTTCCAAAAATGACATAACAGTGAAATCTTGGTCATTTGAAATGCAAAGCTGACAGAAGTCGGTGGAGGATTTTGAGCCCTTTATACTGACATGGAATTTCATCAGTTCTGTCATTTTTATGCTTTTTTTGGTGTTATTTATATACAATAAAACATATGTTTTTTAATATGAAACAGAATAACATGCAATCAACAGCTCATACAGAATCTTCCGTGGTCAATACTCCAGGATAACCTACCTCCTTTTCCTTCACACTGCCTGATAGATGAGGAAGAAGTATAAAGGTACAGACTGTTGTTAGCCTGTAGACTAACCTTGGTCCTTTGTTTCTGTTCCTTACCTGTTAAGTATGGAATATGTTACCCATCACCTCTGCAAGTTTCAGAAATCTCCATATAAAATGTTTTGTGTTATTAGCGTGCATATAAAAGGAAAAGGTTTCCATTTATTCAGCTAATGTCAATGCCAAAGTTTAAAACTGGTCAGCTGTATCCCTAAAAAAATTAAGCCTTTCTTTTTTCCTGTTTAGTAGCAGGGGAGGAGAAAACTCAGGCAAGAACGAGGGTCAAAAGAATGTGTTTTGCAGAACAAAAACTCCCTTTTGGGGATGTTTGCAGTAAAGCTCTCCTTTATTCTCCAAGCAAAACTTCAAACTCCCCCGTAGCAGCAGCCAGGTCCATTTTCCCTCTTCTCCCATTGAGTGCTGTTCTTCCAGTTTCACTCATAAAAATATTATTTTAGGAAAGCGTAAAATCAGTTCCAATTTCAAGGTCTGTAATTCTAAGGCTGAAAAAAAAGCTATTTGAATATTACAAGTTTTGGTTTAATCCAAATAGTAAAGCTTGAAAATCCACATGGATTTTTTGTTCCTTCTCTCTGGCTGAGATTGATGAAAGCATAAAACAAGAAAAAGAAAAATCAAGGAGAAAATAATAAACCTGGAGTAATCTTATTAATAAATTATCATATGGAATGACAGGGAATTATATATACCTGTATCACTTAGAAACCAGTTGTGCTTTTTAAAACAGCTTTTCATATATATTTTAGTATTATCTATGCTAAATTTGGGCTGACAAATAAAATGAACTAATGTGAGAGCTTGACAGTCTAATTTCAGTAGAAGGGGAGTGATGTCTTAGACTCTGAGCATGAACCTGCAGATGAAAGTATAACCTTAAAACTGACCTAGCAGTTTCCATGTGTGTGTTTGTGTGTGTCCACGTGCTTGTGTGGGGGAGTTTTTAGGTGTGCACAGAAGCATAAACACACATGAAAACATAGCAATCAGCTGGCACTCCCTCCTATTTCAAACACAGCATTGAAAAACAGTCTTGTAGCTGCATGTACTAATAACACATGATCACAACCAGGACATTTTAAAGTCATTAAGAGAAATTCAAAACAAAATGGTGCTAAATGGCCTTTTTGGAAATCTTAAGGCTAAAAATAACACACAAAATATCACATTCAAGGAAAAATTAAGACATTAATTTTAGGGAATTCATACTGATCTATTTCAAGAATGCTACCCACCTGAATGGAAGAATTATGGACTTTTCAATAGAGAAATATATTTTCTCTTAAAGACAGAAGATTTTTTTTCAAAGGTCTTTTCAAAATAGTGAATGGTAGAAATGGCAGATAAAGTTCAATAGAATTTTTTCCTGACAGACAAAATGGCAGAAAAACTCCAATCTCAACAGTGAACGAGAATTGTTATATAAAAGAACATATCTAGGGTAGGCCATAGTGTTTCTAATTTTCTAGATTAATCTTGAGCCAAAAGTTGGCAGTCTTGATCCAGAGTGGCAAAGCAATGTAAATCTTCCTCTTACAGAGTGCTGACCCAGCCCTGACACTAGCTTATCACCACCTGACAGTTGAGTTCTTTAAGTGGTAGCTGAAGTTCACAGTTTTGTTTTTACTGTGATGTACAAGTGTGTGTGGTTTTTTTCTTTATAGGTAAAAATGAAATAAAATATTAAATTGTCACACTGAAAAAAGAAATAAGTCAATGAACCTTATCTGATGACATCTGAGAGAAAATAATGGCAGCACCAGGCAGATATTTGACTGCAAGGACAGGTCTTGCAGAAAACAATGTAGTTGTCTGGAACGAAATGCAACAGTTTAAAAACACAAATTAAGAAATATTTTAAAGTTTGATTGTATTTTTCTGATGGTATCAATTGTTTTCTCTACATGGCAAGGATATGACAGAGCTTGCAGCACTGGAAATTTCTCCTCTAAGTTGCATACACACCATGCAAAATATAAACTTTTTTTTAGTAATATTATTACTATTATTAAATTCATAGAATTTGTAGGGTTCTACAAATACTAAAACCAAGGCTGGTCATCATTCTTTCAGTATATTTATCATATAAGCAATAGCAAAAATCAAGCAGACAGATCCATTCTATTTGCAATAAAATTGCCAAAGTTTAATTCTTGGTGAGTTTTCACACTCATGTTTTAGAAATCATAGTTTGTTGTACAAACTGGAAAAACTGAAGTACTATCTGTGAAATAGTAGCACAGTGGAAATGAAACAATATTGCTTTTTTGTTCTCTATGGCCACCAGTCCTGAGATCAAGAAAGGAGTCCCTGGAAAAAAAGTCTGGTAAAACAGATTTTGTATTTAAAAGTTGTCTATAACCTGACCAGAAGCCACAACCACTTTTCATCTGAGGATCAAACCAAGCTTTAAGGGGAATGGATCTCATCTAGTGGCTTTAAAGAGTGACACTCTTTTAAAAATAAAATGCTGATTGATGATTGCTGATTATCTTAATCTGACTGTGATTTCTTTTTTAATTTCTCTCTCTCCTTTGTTTTGAAAAAGAGAGCTAATAACCTCATTTATTAATCTTAATGTTAATTTATCTTACTTTAAATATAATGACAATCTGGATTCTAAACTTTCCTCTGAATTGGGTAAGGTGCCTCATTTGTGGATGTAAATTCATAACAGGATTTGGACACCTAAGGGACATTTGACCACTAACTCCAAAAAAGAGTAATCACCATAATCACCATTACCATCATGATAGCAATCCATCTGTTAATAAATTCTTACTCTGCCTGAGTAGACCATTTTTTTTTCTAAAACACAAAACCTCTGTAGCCATCAAAGTGCAAACAAGAAAAAACCTCCTTTATATGTGTGATTCCATATTAGAACACTCTGTTCAAGTTTTTCTGCCACTCAATTATTCAGTCAAGAAACAACAACCGAAAGGAAACTTTGCATATGAAACAAATGGCAAATGTTTGCACCTGCTGAAATGTTGCTTTTCTGGAGGGAAAATTGCTCTTTGTACATTGAATAGTCTCATAAAACAAATGCAGAACAAGTATTCATACCATAACTACAACATTTGTGCCACTAATTTATTTATTAAAGGTCTTTTTAGTCAATACTGTCAAATAAAACCAAATTGTTGTTTGCATCTCTGAAGAGTAATAAACAGGAGACAATTAACTGCTAATTATTTCCACCTGGTGAACTCTATTTTGAGAGGTTTTTATTAATTAACAGTGGGGTTCTATCATCATCATTTGCTGGTGAGAAGGGAAAAAATAAAAATTTACAGCAAATCAACATTAATCTGAAGTGAGGTCTTTGTCCATTTTCTGGGTCATTGCCACTAAACTCATTATAGAAATAATTGGAAAATGCAGCCACTGTTAATCAATATAACAATATGATTTCCTTTATGAAGCTGATGGCAATTATGAGGAACTCTGAAAAGAAATTTTAAAAAAGTAAAAAAGTATGTTCTATAAGCATGAACATGACCTTACTCTTAGCCCGTCACAGATCAAAAAAAAGCACCTTGTTTTTGTTTGCTTTCAAGATACAAAAGTACAATTTGGAAATAGTGGAGTGATTGTTTCGGTGCTCTTTATTTCATCTTAAGTTGGTGCCTACTCATTTCACTGAAAAAATTATGTAGAAAGATTTTAGGCTACGATAGGCATCCAAATTGTCTCTCAATTTCACTGGACCAATGATTGAAAGATTACCAGTTGTGTGAGGGTTTTATTTAGCAGTGTGCCATAATCCGATCCAGTTTGCCCTCAGTAACACATCCTACCCACTCTACATTTTCCTCAGAACCCATCTCACTCTTTCTCTTGAGATGCTGGACTTTGATGATCCTTGTGGGTCCCTTCCAACTCAGGATATTCTAGGATTCTAGGGTTCTATAAACATAAAGAGACACGTGTCATGCATCCCCACATGGTCCATAGTTTAGGATCCTCCAGGGGAATGTTTCAGAAGGTTAATGAACTTGTATTTAGACTGATGAGGAGTGAGTTTGAACACAAGGATAATTGACAGAAATGTTATTTAGTATATATTTGATTATATTGAGAGTTCCCAGGGCACCGGATGAATATGTTTTTATAGTAGAGCTGTAAAAATCAATGCAAAAATATAACATTATAAGTATAATTTATAAAAAAAAAGGGGAGGAGAGCTAAACACTTTCCCCCCTATTTTTCTAAATGTTTTTAGACTCTTTTCCTTAGTCTTCTCAGTTGATTTTCATCTCTCAGCTTTTTGACTTTCATCCATGCACATGTGAGACTTACTCATGTATCTACAGACTTGTTTACCTACTGCTACTATTTTATAGAGTGCATTTACTCTTAAGCATATCTGATTGCCAGACACTGCCATTTTCTTTTTGTACTCATCAAGATTTGAGGCGAAAGTACTTGAAAATTCTTTCCTTCTTTTATCCTTTTTTATTTAGTCAATAATTATAGCTGAGAGGTAATGGGGATGTATGAAGTGCAGACTGTTCTTAAGACACTCTTTGATGTGTTAAAGACAAAAGTAATGAACATACATCATCTGCAGAATTTTGCAAGAAATGTTTCATCATTTCCATTTGAAATTAAGAAAATCCTATATTCCTATTTTCTTCTACTGTGCAACAAATCTTTACGCTTCATCAAAACAGCATGCAAAAGATACTACATGCGATGATCTTCGCCTGAAAAGCAAATTCTTCTGTCAACTCTCCTGAAGAAGAAAAGAAGAAATGCAATGAGAATTTTTAATACAAATTTTTTACCACTTTCTCTCTTTTTAAAAACCGAATTTTCTCTTTCTGTGCACAGTTTTCTTATAATCTTCACAATTTTTCTACCTAAAAAGGCAAATACTGCTGGTTAAGTAGATTATCTTGTAAAACGATATTAAGAAGCCATGAAAAAGTAAAGCAGTTTGTTCATTAACAGGATAAACAGCAGCCAGTGTACTACAGGTTTAATTTTCATTCAGAACTCATGCTAGGACAGCTAATTGTCTCTGCTGCTCTGTAACATCTGTCACCCATGCTCAGTTATTGCGCTAAGAGATAAATTTCAAGCTCCAAACAAAATATGACAGACTGGTTACAATAAATAAACTGTGCCCATTCATTGTAATTGTTTGTCTTTAATAGGTAACATGTAAATTCTAGTTCCTGATAAGATTCAGATAAAGTAGATGCTTGCAAAGTTTACCTGTTTTGTGCCTGGAATATATGCTCAGAAATGTTTCCAGTTACTGCAAGTTTCAAATTTGTAGTGCATGTGCCTGACCCTTTTCTCACTCTCAGTGGTCTTGAAATGCAGCAATCCAAATGTGACCATTCAACAATAATAATAACAAAAAGTATTGAACAAAAATAATTAAAAGGGTATGGTACTAAAGAAATTGTTAGATGTGGTTGTGGTCTGTAATGCAAAGAAACACGAATGTTTGATTATCTAAGTATGTTTTAATTGAAATTTAAAAAAAGGAAAAATAACTGAGGCATTAAGCTTTGTCCATATAGGTGTGTAACTGTGCCCCCACATTTTAAATCCAAAGAAAAACATCTGACCTGGTATCTGAACTACTGTATTTGGGCTTCCCAAAGCATTTTCAATGTTTTTTTTAGAAGTTTGGCAAGATGCAATGGTCACTACATCACAGAAATCATCAAATCATATTATTCTCTGTGGCCATGTACAAGTTGGGATACTGATATTTTGAATAGTTATTAAAATAACTTGGAAATTTCAGCCATCAAAAAACTCAACATTCTCACTTATCTACCATGTATTATGAAATATCTCAGACTATGATTTCTATCATATTTTCTAATTTTAAAAAGAAATGTCAAAGTTTACTTGTATTTTTAGTATGATGATGATTTAAATAGTTATTTGAAGATTAAAAGAATCCAGTAGAACATATAATGCTCTAAATTCAGGATAGAGGGGATTGAGGAAGAAGGTCTGATATTTTGGGTTTTTTAATGCCTTAAAAACCTTTAAATCCATGAAAAATAATGCTCAAAGGAACTTTTTCACTTTAGCACTCAGTATCAAGATCAGGAACTGCTGTTTGCTCTCCTGAATTAACCTTATTAGAAAACATATCAAGCTTTGGTGTGAATAATAATGTGCAATCCTACATTATTTCCACATATCCTAAGCCTTGGTCCCAGTAATATCATAATACCTATAAAATATTTTGGTAGAGAAGGAAGAGTCCTTCCATAGAGTAGGTGTTGCCACAACACACACAGGACAAAGCTAAGACAGAACAGTTGAAAGAGGTTTTAGCGGCTCTTTTTAGCGAGTTGATAAATATATACTCTGGGTTAAGATCAAGTACTCACCAGACACTGATATAGGAGAAAAGAGTTAGAGAAAAGTCAGGCCTATGTCAAATTATAAGACTGAGAGCTGAAGAACTAAGGAGAAAAATACGACTGCACTTTCTGTAAACACAATCAAGATTAATTCCTTTTTAGAAGCAAAAGACAGAGTAAATGCATGTCAATAAAGGATAAAATTGAAGAATATGCATGTTAAAATTTTTTGACAGAGCTTGTGTTGTTCCCTCATTGTCACCACACACACATATAGAAAGTTATTCTCTTAAACTCAGTTAATCCAGGAAAAAGGGTTCAGGGCAGGATTCCTACTTTCACTTAAGCCATTTTACATGATACCCGAAACATAAAGCACCAAAGGAATCTCTCCCTTACTCTTGCTGAAACAGAATGTTTTCCAGTGTAATAAGGCAAAATTCACACTGTGAAAGTACTGCAGAAAAAGGGATTAGATCAGCCACATGTTGGGTGGAATGTAGCAGCTATTTACCAAAACACAACAACCCTCTCCAACATGCTAGGAAAGGAAATTAAGAAAGCTGTCTCCATCTGAAGCTGCAGGGGAAATTTAGGGAAGCAGAATGTAATTAACCTAATTGAAATTTGTCAGAGTACAGGATTTTTCCAGAATGACTTTATCATGAAACAAAGGAGCCACTGGCACAGGCATTCCCTTTTAGCAAAGCAGCAGCTTTGATCTTTTGTGCATATCTATGCTAAACTCCAAAGACTGTTCATGCATCAAGCATTCAGTCCTCTGTACTGTTTGTTCTTGGCAAACAAACAATAAAATCCAGTTGGTGTAACAGGACTTGAACAAACCGTCTATAATTGTCAATATTTCCACTGGTGATATAAATTACAGATGCTGATCATTTTTTAGGGTCTTGTGAAACAAGGAAATCTTGATATTGCTGCCATAAAATATTGACACCCTGCAGAAGAAAAAAAATAAATCCGCAATACATCACCTATAGCTTTTTTCAGAGGTTCACCCAGCAACATTTTTGGAAGCTGCAATTCTTTTTCATGTGAGCAACTATTGGACAGGGAAGTTCACTGTACTCAAAAGCTGCATCACACTTCATATGTGTGGTGTTTCTTCTTCACCTCATTCCTCTTCGGGATGTAAAGAAAAGATGGGAATATTTTAATACACTATTAGACAGATAAACTGAGATGGGTGAAATATTTAGTGACTTCTACATTTTATACAGCATTTCTGTAGCAGAGCTGAGAATGATGAAGCCTACTTTAAACATTTCTTTCACCAGTTCTCTAGACACTCTGTCCTGAAATATGCAGTTTGTGTAAATAAACACAAGCCAACTATTTTGTATTAATTACAGTCATGATTTCTCCAACCACACATGCAGCTCAAAGTTTAAACCACAAAAACTTCTGAGTCTGTCGATAGAGCAATATTGTGGTTCAATTTGACACATTCTCAGTTACAATTCCTTGCTCCCAGACTAATGGTTTTAACATTTCCTAACTCTTACTGCCTTTTCTGCCTTCTAGTCTAGCCACCTTACCAAAAATTCTAAAGCTTACTGACTCTAGTTGCATTGTTCCTTTCTTCTTAATACATGTCTGGTCTTGGTGTAATTGGAGAATATAATATTTTAGTGTTGGAGGAAGAAACCTCCACTGTTATTGTATATGTGAGTTCCCATGAGATACTCATCTGTTTTCTGTAGCTCTGCTGTCCAATAAAGTACGGTCTCTAAGGCATACAATAGAAATCTTCATGTCACACAGTGAACAAGAACAGGTAGGAATTAGCAGTAAAATGTTTTACAAAGGGTTTGGAAGAGAAATGCTTTTTTTACAAGAAATTTTGCAATGGGAGGATCATCAGATTTTTAAAGAGCACAATTAAACACGCTATAAAGTGTGGATGTTAACAACATCTGTCTCTTTAAAATAAGTTAATTCCTCCCAAGAAGGTAAGCTAAATGAGAATAGGGGAGAGGAGCATCTTGTATGGATCTCTGGAAGGCAGCACGGAGGCAAAGGCTTTGTGCTGATCCCATGGTGACTGGAAGGGGGTGACAAGAGTTTGTTACTGCATGCAGAACTTTAGAATAATTTCATTTCCAGAATAACCAATATAGCTTTTATTTAATGTCAAATACCATAATTACATAATACATATTTTTTTCTAAAAATTCTGTTTTTCAATTTATCTCCTGAGCAGAGATTCCAAGCAATAAATTCTGAAACAACTGGAAGGCACCTAATATCTATTTTGCTTACATTAATAATAATCAGTTATTTAAAATTTCTTCTCAGTTTTCATCTACACATCAGTTTGTCTCTTACCCCAAAATCCGCTTTTCATAGTCTCATGAAAAAATTTTAAATTCCCTTGGTTTTCTGTGAAATGTGTTCAGTAAATCCTTCCACACATTTGTCACTCTCCTTATGTCTGAGAAGCCAAATTAAATGTCATTGGACTGACATTTTCTTTATCTTAATTTCTAATTCAAGTTTCCCACCAAGTACTGATGACCCAATAGCTTTCTTCTTTTTTGTTTGCTATTGGGGCTTTTTGGTCAAAGTTCAAGATGTTGTAAAAAGAGGAGAGAGAATATTTAGGAACACCTATTTTGTCTCATGCTTTGACTGTTCTTTATTCCATTCTGTTTGTGATCTCACATGCTCAACTAGGTTAATTCTTTCGCAAATGATCTCTCAACCAGGATCGATTCATGGTCAAATCTGTGGAAGATTAAAAGTACTGAAAACGGACTGTCTGGTCTGTAAACACTGACACATTTTGTATGAGTGAACCAGAATGACAATAGAAATAGACTGCTCTATGCATTGTTAAGTGATTTTTTAAAATGTATTTCTCCTATAAAACCTAAATTGATAAATATGAACCTTTAAATTCCCATTTCTTGAAAGGTGTCTATCGAAATCAATTATTTTATTGGTAACTACTTAACTTCAGAAACCATCTCCAAGTATTTATGAAAGCATTTTGTAAATACAGAACTATAAAATGCCTCTCATGTAATCTGCAAAACAAAAGTTGATTGTATCCTTTTACATGATCCACCATAAGACCTGAGTATGATTATATCCCTTGACTTCTTAGTGGAAAGCTAGTTGCCAATATCAGTTAGAAAAGTGGTGGGGGAATTAATGCTTATGAATTTATTTGATAAATATGTAAAAGGAATATATGTAGAAGACATATGAACATATATAAAAAAGTGTGATATCAAACCAAACTGGTAGTGTGGTTTATCAAACCAATACAGTAGAGGTTACAGGTTGCAAAAATATTGAAATTAATGAAACAGCAGGCTAAAGATTGTTCCATCAACAACAATTTTGGTTTTATGACTTTGTTTGACAGTCATTAATTCTTCAGATATATAAGCACCTAGTCTTTTATATCCAGTATAATGTCCTTATCAATAAAGTATGAAGCTTTGGACCATTGATCTTCAGTGCACAAAAGCTTCACAAATTTTTAGAATTTCCTTTAAGGAACTAATTATCAGAGTTTGCTATAAACTGTTACCCATGATATAGCAGCTGCTATTCATAATGCATAGAAATAGAGGATAGTGTGTGCATCCAGAGCACAGGTCAGGTTACCAACTGTTTTAACTTCCAGAGACACTGTCTCAGAGGCCATGCAGTTAACAGAAGGCAGTCTGTGCCCATCATGTCAGACATCTGGATTCTAATAATAAATTTTACAGGGGTTTGAAGATACAAATCTCTGATGTACAAAAATGTCACAAAAGACATTATTAGTATTAGGACAATATTGAGTACATGGTCTTCCTGTTTACTTTATTTTCCTCAGTCCAAAATGAGTTAGGAAATAGATGACAGGTGCTAAATATGAAGTCTGTTTGTCTGTGTCTTTTCTAGAAACTCAGTTAAATGCCATACAGTAGTGAATTCTCAAAAGCATGCTCAGTTTTTATTGAGAAAGGAGTGATTTTAGTAACATTTCTATTTAATCACTTGAAGCAAAGACTTTAAATGACAGCTTTGATGCCTGTAAAAATCCAGGAGGATTTTATATCATAAAAAATACATAATTTTTTCCCTGACATTCTTGACAAATCTGAAGATATTTTGATCAAAATATCAGAAAGTTTCAAAACTGATCAGACAGAATGACCAATCACAAAATAAAGAAGAAGAAAACAGGCTCAGTTTCTAGCTCAATACCATGATTCCTGTACTGCTGCAAAGTTACAAGACAACTATATCTATATCAGAGGTCTGCTTCAGGTCTGGAACTTAAAAAAATTAGTCTTTTTATGACACTTTAGTGATGCTAGTACCCTAATAATTAGTAAATCTGTGAAAATAAAACATCTGCTAGAGATATAAACATGAAATTAATAATGGTTTCTTTTTATTTTCTTATCACTTAAACTGTCTATTTTGTATTCAGTGCATGGACAAGATCCACCGTGCTGCTTGCAGGCATTCTTCTGGTGGGTGGTTTGCATGAGGAACACAGTTCTTGCAGGACATCTTTATGGAAAGGAAAGGGAAACACTACCAAAGTTATATACAACAAAAAAGTCTTTTTGGAAGAATAGAAACTAACAGGGGATGACTGAGCAAGCAGTTTTCCTTCTGTTCTGCTTTAAAGGACTAGGGGAAATTAGATGGAATTTCATATGCTTTCACCAGTGCATCTAAATGTACTAAGTCCCAATATCTGTGTGAGGCACTTGGAATCTCCTCCTCTGTGAGGGGAAGAGTGCTAGTCTTTCATTTTTATTTTATTTTTAGATGGATGGCTGATGTTGAAGTAGCTTCTAAACTGAAAAAGCCATGCTCTTGTGCATTACTTGTTTGATGTCTGACATTCTTGATGAGTAGAACTGAATTGGATGGCGATGTATTGCCAGGGAGCAGAAGCACTAATTTGTAAATGCAATGCTAAATCAGTGATGCTAAGGAAAGCTATCTACTCCTGCAGCTTTACAGATTATGAGATATCATCTCCTGTTTTTTCTCGTTGAGCCTCATAAAGAACAGAGAAACTGGGGAACAGAGAATTCAGCTTAATTTCAAATGCTTGTCTTAAAGTGGGACACAGATAATTTGGTTTATGGAGGTGGAAGAAAAGCTTGATCCATGTAGATATTAGTTAAAGCTCTTCTAGTCTAAAATCCTGCATGGCTATTTTTAAAGATATAATTTCCATTGTAACTGCAACTTAGTTCTACTTCAAATACAAGGAAACAATTTGGGGAATGATTATTTAAATTCTATTTTTGCTTTTAAGAGAGTCTTAAAATGTCCCTTTTTCTCACTTTTCCACCCTTTAAACAAAATTAGAAAAGCTTCTGGGAGAGGAGAAAAAGGGAGCAAAGCTGGTGCTTTCTGCATGCATTTACAATGTTGATAAACAGAATAATATACACTCCCTTTCCTCCCCACTTAACCACCGTTTTTATAAAGCAAGTTCAGTTCAGATGTCTAATCCCCCGGAATTTGTTTTCCAAATATACTTTTGACCACGGATAGCAACACTTGAATCAAGTGTGATTTTTTTTTTTCTTAGTCTGAAGTTTTCTACTATTTCATTCTTGCTTAAACTTTAAAGTCAAAAAAGACTACTAAAATGTCAGCTATTTTTTTATGTTATTGTTATTATTATTGTTATTGTTATTGCTATTGTTATACAGCCATTATGTTTGAAGTTTTAAATTTAGCTAAATAGTTGGCATTGACAAAAAACACTCCTATTCTCAGCAGTTATTCTTTTTGATGTATCTGGAGTCTGATGTCCATCTGATGATACGAAGTGACTGATGCATGATAAATCCATTGACTGCATGGGGAGATATGTTTCAGGGAAGGACAGAAGATTCCTGTCTATTTCATGGTTTTTTTCATGTATTTCTGTAGTCTGAACTACCAAGATTCATTGTTTTGATTCAGGCCAAGGGACTGGAGGAAGTTTGAGTAGGATCATCCATTACGTTGACAGGCTCTTGTCAAAGTTAATTATCTGTTCAGAAAAAAAAAGTGCAGAATATGTACCTGTTGTTGGAATAAACACACCCTGTTGTTTGTCTTTACAAATGCATTACAGACCAGTAGCCCAATATGACCACAAAAGAGAAAAAAAAAATTGAAAACTGGAGAAAAGAATGACCCTGTAAACAAATGTTTGGAAGACCTGAGGCTTATCTGGGACTGTGATGTGGGGTGTCTCTTCCCCTTTCCTGAAGAGCAATGTTAATCATCTGATAGGGAAGAAGCTGCCTGCTGTCAGGGCAGCTGTGTCCAGCCTTGGCAAGGTGCTCAGATGAAAGGATGTTTATCAATAGGTGAAAGAAAACTGCTTTACACCATTTTTTGTGCCTGTAAATTTTTTTCCCCTGGAGTTTAAAACTGACATGCCATCCTGAGAAAAAACTACTCCTTTATACCCCCACCATTGTGACTAAAGCTGGGACAAAAATCACCTACAACTACTGAATAAAACTTAGCTCCCTCATTTTATTGGTGCTAGGTTTTCTACTCCCAAAGACATAACTTCATTTAGCTAAGGATTATGTAGTTTAAGAGAAACGCCCAAAAGGAGAATTAACTCAAACTGATAAAGCAGGCAATAGAAATCAAATTAGCTTAAAGATCACAATTGCTTTGAAAACAATTAGCATTAACTCAGATCCCATTAAATATTATGCATTACTGGGCTAGAGGGTCTAAATTAGGAAAGAGAAGAAGGGAAAAAAAAAACTCCAACAAAAATTAAGTAAGCTGATTAGTTTTGCAAAGAGTGGTGTATACTTTTCATTACTTTTATTTTCACATTTTTCCAGTTCACATAAACACTGTTATGATGTTCATACATCATAGGCTGATTCTCTTTCTCTTGCACTATGTGACTTTTTCTCCAGGCCAACACACTCTTAAGAGACAGTATGATCCATTTGTTTGCTTTGCCTACTGGGCTTCTTCCTGTCCCTCACATAATTTTGTGTTACTTTCCATATTAAAAATAATTCTGAATAATCTGATGTTTTCACCTCTAAGCCAGACAGCTGTTTGAGAGTCATCATGGCAAGTAATTTTATACTGATTTGAGTTACTCTTCTTTGTTCATTGCTTATTAAATAAAGGATCTTCTTCATTGAAGATTTCCTTTTGACACAATATCATCATCTGCTATATTTTAAATTATGAAAACAGTCATGTTAGATTTCTTCTACTCCTTCCAGCCTCCAGACATAGCTAGGCTGACTAGCTCTTCAGTCTTTCTGTCACCTTTGTATTTAGCTTTAAAAACTCACTTGAACGCATTTGCTGCCTTTTTACCTCCCACTTAACAATGAAAATTATCATTCTCTCACTGGATTTATATTTTTAAAGAGTCATCTTGCAATGATCAGTATGACATCATGTTTCATACAGTGGTCCATAAAACCTTTGGAGAAAACGCAAGAGAGGATTAGTGTTTGTGAAAGACAAAGGTGGGGGAGGGAAAGAACCAAAAAGATTCTTTTTTTATCTCATATTTCATACAGGAAGAAAAAGGACAAATCCTCCTGTCCCCCCTTGGAGTTTATTTGATGACTGGTGCAGCTTGCAGTACTTCTACAAACCCCTAGATAGCACAATTTTTCAATCTGAGTGAAAGATAATACCGTTTTATTGCACAGATGATTATAACCTTTAGACAGGCAGACATTGTTTCTTTGTATAGAGAAATCGGAAATGAATTGCTTGGATATATGGGACAGAAGACATTGGTAAATAATTGTGTTGGAGATTAAACAGTACCAAAACTCTTTAGCTGGTAATGCATGCCATGTGAGGATATGGCAAGTATCACGCAGGCTATTTGACACTGAGATGTATCATATCATATTTGGTGCAGTGGGCTGACCCTGGCTGGGTGCCAGATGCTCACCAAAGCCTCTTTGTCACTCTCCTCCTCAGTTGCATATGGGAGAAAAAACACAAGGAAAGGCTCCTAGGTTGAGATAAGAACAGGGAGAGATCACTCACAGATTACCATCATGGGCAAAACACATTTGGGGAAATTAACTGAATCTATTACTAATTAAATCAGAGCAGAATAACGAGAAACAAAACCAAATCTTAAAACACCTTCCCCCTACCCCTCTCTCTTCCCAAGCCTAATTTTATTACCAATACTCTACCTTCTCCCTATAGCTGCTCAGTGAGATGGGGAGTGGGGGCTGTGATCACCTCATCACGTATTGTCTCTGCCACTCCTCACACTCATCCTCCACTCCAGCGTGAGTCCTTCTCAAAGGCTTTGGTTCTCCACAAACTTCTCCAGTATGGGTCCCTTCCATGGGGTGTGGCTCTTCGGGAACAGGCTGCTCCAGTGTGGGTCCCCTGCAGGGTCACAAGTCCAGCCAGCAATCCTCTTCCAGCACGGGATCCTCCCTCCCTGGAGCGACAGGGAGAAGCCTGTTCAGGAAGCAGCCAGGAGTTTCTCAAGTTTGGGTTTCTCATGGAAGCACAGCCTCCTCTGGGCATTCTCACGATCCAGTGTAGGGTCTTCATTGTAGGCTGCAGGGGGATCTCTGCTCCTGCATGGAACCCCATGGGCCGCAAGGGCATAGCTGCCTCACCACGGTCTTCACCATGGGCTGCAGGGAAATCTTTGCTCCAGTGCTCCTCTGCTTCTTCACTGACCTTGATGTCTGCAGAGGTATTTCTCTCAGAGATTCTCCCCTCTATGGCTACGGTTGCTCAGGGTTTTTTTTCCCCTTCTGAAATGTGTTATCCCAGAAACACCACCATCATCACAGATGGGCACAGTCTTGGCCAGCCCATCTGGCATTGACTCTGTCAGTCATAGGGGAAGTTTTTGACAGCTTCTCACAGAATCCACCCCTGTGCTACCAAAAACTCATCACACAAACCCAATACATTTGGTTTACATGGATGACTTCAAAATAAGTTGTGTATTGTCTGTAGACAGAATACTCTATATTATAAGTATATATATATAAAAATAATTCCTTTAATTATGGGGAACTGCAAAAAACATCTTGAGAAGAGTTACATTAGTCATTGCTTTCTGACACATGGGCTTTATTGCATTTGAACTGTGTGGACATTTTTCTGCAACAGAAAAAAGGTTATTGCTGGGATTAAGTAGAAGGATCAGGCATTCAGAAATTCAATACGTATTTTCTAGTACCTGAGTCTCAGTTGCAGATTTTCAATCATTTCTGATGTCTGGCACGTCAACGCCTCCAGGTCAAATTTTATTGTCCATTAGACCAAAGCCAGTCCAGGGCTGACCAGTCACTGGGAGCTCAGGCAGAGCAGGTTAGTGTAGCTTAAGAAAACAGAGAAGAGAATCCTCCCTTCTGCCATTAGTGAAAAGGCTCATTTTACTCCTTTTTCAAGCTGGATGGAGAAGTTCATTGTTTTATATCTATTTTTTTCTAGCAGGAAGTTGTAGTCCTCTATGTTGGAATGATAGCTGAGTCAAAAGGGGAAAGGGAGTTTAAAGGGTGACAAATGATGCTATGAGGGATTGTTACTCACTTTGTCAACTGGCTGAGTAATAACTGCTGTGGATGAGCTGGGTTGGAGGATACATTTTGCTGACAGAATTCCAACGCAAAGATACCAGAAAGAGGGAAAAAATGTTCCAAATCACTGGCAGTTTAGCAAGTCTCTCAAGAATTTCTGTTAGAAACTAAAGCTGACTTCTAAATATCTCACATCCTGACTAACCCAAGAGTTAGATCTCAAATATAACAGAGCTCTTTTGGATCTTTTGTATTCTCCAGTACCATAAACCCACCATTTTAAATCAATGGGCTTAGTGGTAGGATAAAGTCTGCTCACTCTAAATTTAAAGGGCAAGTTCTGAAGCAGTGGCTAATTTTCCAGGCATCTGAAGGAGGCAGCTTGCTGGGTCATCAGGTCTCACTGCTGAGAACAGCAACAGATGTGAAGAGAATAATGATCGACACAGATCTTTCCCAGAAAAAGTACAGCTCAAGTACCATACTCAGTCATTAAAGTGTCAGACCCATTCTGTTTTCTGTAGGTTACTCAGCAAACTGTTGCAACACCAGATATAGTCAGTGTTTCATAAGCAGGTTTTTATGTATAGTTTTTGTAACATAATTAATAAAATAAAGTTTTCTTCCTCTAACAGTGTTGCTGAACTGAGCCTGCTTGGGCTTTGTCAATCTAATGTCACAGCAGTTCACAAAGGAATTTTTCTTTATATGAGAGAAATAGTTGTGCTTTATTTTCAGTGGGAAAGAAATGATGGATAGAGTAATTACAGAAGAAAACTGATTAAATAAAATTCTGATCATTTAGTCTCCATACAAAGGTGCTCATATTGTACCTTGCTTTTTCGTTTAGTCTCTTATAAAGGTGACATGTCTTGTTTATTTCTAGATCTGCATCAGCTAATGAATAGCAAAATAATTTGTTCATTCTTATAGAATGATAATATAGTGGAAAAGTCAGGATACAGAAGAAAGGCCTGGAGTGTGACCATCTGTCTTGTGGAAGATTGGTCTTCTAAACCTGTAAGTAGTGCATTCCTTGGATGTCATCACAGATTTGTCTTTCTACAGATTTGTCTTTCAAAATTTAAAACCTCCAGGCATTTTGAGAAATGCTTGATGTAAACTTTCTGAACCTAGAAGCATTGCTCTGTAAGACATTGAAACAGCAATATCTTCACAAAGCCCGAAGAGCTTTTTGATTTTGTATATATTCCTCCAAATTTTTTGATAGATTAATTAAAATGTTACTCAGGAATAGTGTGAAACAGAAATTGTGAAATAATGCATTACTTTTCAAAGACACCTCTTCTCCTAAGGTATTTGAATAGTTGCAGGTCAGCTGGTGAGGACAATTTAATTGATCCATTCTTCTTGGAAATGATCAGCACAGGAACAATAAAGGAAGTATTCTTGCAAATGCAGTTTGCATGGCATATTGTTTACTGTATATCTTTATGATTATTCCCTTTGTATGAAAAAGGACCATCTACTGGGCATAGTAGATGGCTTGTATTATCAGCTAAAAAGAAATTAATACAACAGTTCAAAATTCTAATTCAAGTTTGAACCCATGAAGGGTGCATAAAACTGTCTGTGATACAATAACAAAATCTCCTAGATTCAAAGTTTAGGATTTTTTCTTCCCAGCAAGTGGTTTAAGTATTATATTATCACATCACGACACCTTCCTTTGGGATTCTAAAATGTATATTTTATATATTTCAGGCTTTTAAGGGGTCTTCCACCATTTACTCACAACACAAAATTTAACCATCTTCTATTGAAATGTTCATAAACATATTTCAGTTTTATGTAGTGTAATTTGAACTAGAAAGAACTGAGAAATGATCAGTGAGCTCCAGTGGCTATTTGTGGCTGTAATAAAGCCACTCTAATATTGCACCCTTGTACAGTGCATCACGTAACATAAATGTGATCACCTAACAGTGAGAAAACACACCAGCAAGATTAACAATTCAGGGAAGGGAAGGGAAAATTATTAGATTCAAGGGACATTATTCATGTGGGGAGTTTTCTTGTGCAAACAGATTAAAGCCAAGGCATCCTCAAAGGGAAATAACTTTGTACGTAAGGAAATATTGCGTAGAGCTTGAAATTAAAAGCGCTACTGCTGTAGAACAGAGCTCACATCTCCTCTTCATTTGAAAGGACTGAAATGATAGCCTCTCCTGCTTCAAATGAAGGTACTTAGTTCCTTCACTCTTTTCTTTCACAGGAAATTCTGAGTGACATGAGTGCAAAGGATTTATCTTCTCTGGCTTCACTGAGGTGATGCAACAAAATTGTCCGGTTTAGTCCTTGATGAATGAAGTTGAAAGTGATTTACTTTCTCTTTTCACTGTGAGTGTTGTCCAATCAATTTTCTCCAAGACTGTAGGGCTTCTAGTAGGTGGAAATCTTTCTTTAGAGAAAACACTGCTTTGACAGTTTTTTTTTTTTATGTCACTGTGTAATGTAAAGCCTAGTTGGCACATTAAACAATAGTGTTGGGAATTAGATTCTTCAGCAGGAAATCTGCCACCATCTTCCTCCTAAAAAAGGCTTGTCTAAGTGAAAGACAAGTGATGGCCATGCAGAAGAAGAGACTATCTGAACACCAAAAAAACACAACAGAACTTTGCTCTTTTTTTGAATAAAGCTCGTGTAAAGCCAACCTCTTTTTATGTTTCAATCCATTCTTTTGCTGTATTTTGATTGTGAAATTAACATTATTAGGATATGTTCCTTGATTCTGATGTTTTTTCCTTTTTGAGAACCTTGGTTTTTTGTGAAAATTTTCCATGGAATTTCATTTCTTATAAAATCACCTTCCACAGAATGGCTTGGATCATGGATTGGACTAATGAGAAGTTAAAAATTAATTTAAAGGTTATACACATCTTGAGATAGAATTTTGATAAAATCTTTCCTGTGAAGCTTTCAATGATTGCTTGATGTGGAATGAAACACTGTTTATTTTCTGATATTATTTTCCTATATTATGAGAATTAGACATGTAAATCCAGCTGTGACATAAAAACAAGATTTTATATTTATGTATACAGAAATTTGCATTTAAAATTAATCTTTTGCATCACCTCTGCAGAGATTCTTGTCCCAGCATATGAACCTTATCATCTCAGCAGCCTTATAGTATCAAAACTTCTATGTACACAATATGCTGTAACCCTTCTGTGAGATAATGTGTTAATGTAGTTCTATGAAAAGTTTGCTGTTGGATGTGTTCCTCCATTATAACTCAAGTTTTTCATGCAGATGTAACTATTCCGCAAGATTTTTCTCAAAAGAAGACCATTAAGAAGAAATTCTTGTCAAAGTAGAAACCATGCAGCTGTTTCTTTGTGCTCTCCTCTTCAAAGAGCACAGAGGCATTCACAAATGTATGTGTAAAGGCATCTATATCTCTCTCCTGTAAAATGCCATCTACTAGCTACATGAATTTCCTTACAAGCAATTATTTAAGTCTCAAATTCATCCTCTGGCAGAACATATGCTATGTGAATATTCTGATTTGTCTCATATGTCACAAACCTTCCTTTGTTTTTTCTTCCTCCTCTTTGTCTCCACCATCCTAAAAATCCCATATTAAGAAAAGAAACATTCACTGAAGAACTTCTTTGAAAAATGTGCTTTATTTGGCTGTATAGATGAGAAACAGTTGAGAAACTATTATTATTGAAGTATAAAAGACTTTGTGGATTGCTCTGGTTGTTCTGCTTTCTCCTGAACATACAAGCCAGCTGAGGTCTGTGTGCATGTGTTTCTAGGGGTTATCAAGGAATAACAGAGCCCAGAGGCTGTTCAAACAATTTCAGTGGAAGGGCGTGAAGCTCAAACAAGTTCATTTGAAGAGTGTGTTTAAAACAGGGCTAAGGAAGGGTGATCTAATTCATATGAAGTTAAGTCTCCAGCCCCCATTCCACCTGACACAGCATACCAAATGAATTAAATAAATCAACTTTTAGAACCGAAGAACAAAAATAATTTCTGATAAAGCTGATCCACATTTTGTGAAGCTGGAATGAACTGGACATCAGGATTAATTATTCTGACATAAATCACATTACTCCTTACAATTGCTTTATTTTCTGTAGACATTATGAAGCTGTTTGTTTTTTCAGATGTGTTGCTGTGGAGGTGAAAAGTCTTTGTGTTTTATGCTGAAAAGTGAGATAATTTTATTTTTACTCTCCTAAATCATCTAATTGCACGATCCTTCCAATAAGAGCATCAAATGGTTAAAAATAAAAATTAATAAGGACTGCAACAGTAAATCTCCTGAGCCATGCTGCTGCTGCTCTAGCTCCACCTATTTGGCTCTTTTGCAGTTGCATTTGTATTCATGCCTATGATCACATGAATGGGACTTAGTAAGTCACACACTGCTCATTGTGTAAATCTTAAATAAGCATTCTTATTTCCTGTGGAGCAGTTATGAGTTCATACCTGCTAAATTGAGACTATTCCTAGATCCAGTTCTGGGGAATGTTCCCTGCAGCCAGATAGTCCACCTGAAGAATAAGAGAAACCTAATTAATAAAATGAGATTAATAACTAGAAAATTATTTTGTAGCCCACTCTTCTTCCAAGTCCCACTGAAAATTAAAATATTCTGGCTATGTCTTTCATACATCATCATTTCTACTCAGCAGCACTGTGATCATTTCACTCAGTTTAATTTCATTCTCTTTAAGGTAAATTATCCATATTCCTTTGAAATTTTCCTTGGGGGAAGCTCAAAATTAGTGGTCCAACTGGCAGCTGATAGAATATGTCTGTGCCACCAAGACATCAAGATGCAGTGGTGGTCCCACTATGAAAGGAAAAGTGAGATTTACAGGTATACAGGTATCTTACGTTGGAGGAGCTCCCCTCATTTGTCTGCACACCCTTCTGTGCTGTTATTGGTTTAGTCTAAGTCAGCAAAGAAGTTGTGGTAGAAAATCGAAAAGCCCCATCTGTACCTCCACATCCATCTGGTTTTGGTAGGTACCAGGATCAATTTAAAGTACAGTGGTGGTGAAAATACGTTCCCAAGTTGTGGCAGCCCTCAGCTGGTTAGCAAAAGGACTGCAGCTTCACTTCCCCACAGCCAGGAGGAGTGCCTTGACTGCTGCTACTGGGTTGCTTCATGTCAGCATCATTGACTCAGAAAATGAGGTTGTTCTGAAATAAAATTTCTGGTTTCTGAGGAGTACTGCGCATGCAATCCTCTTTCCCAGATTACCTAATTAAGGAGAGGTTTTAGTAGTTAAACAGAGGTTTCACTAGTCAGTTCAAATATGCATTACCTGGATGTTTTATGCTCTCCCGCGCATCCTTGTTCTTGGAGGGGGAAAAAATCAATCACCTGCTTTGTGTGGATGGACTTCATAGAAACTGAGAAATAGAGTAAAGAGCCTCTGACAAATTTATAATGGAGATAATAATATTTTATTAGTCTCTGAACCTAGGGAAATTAATGTAGTTTGGAAGGGCAGGCAGCATTGATTTCCAAATGATCTGTTTTTCCAAGTCTTATGCTCTATCCTTAGAAAAGGTATTGAGTGGTCTCTGGTATTTTACAAATTAAAGTTATTTTGCATTTAGTTCCTGACATTTTATTTTAATCCACTATATTTCAAGAAAAAATGAAAGAGCTGTGCAGTTTTGCATCTTATATTAACCTTTTTTAACCTGGAAAAATATCTTCATTAAAATAAATCCTTTTATTATTCATTCTCTGTATTATCTGTCAGTAACTGACCCTCTTAGGTAGTTTCTAATGAAGTGAAGGTTGCTGTTTTATATTTTTTTAATAGAATTAATTGGTTTATCAAAGCTCCAAGAGATTTGACCTATTATTTGCCCCCTTTCAAGTGAATTTAACACATTGTAGTTATTCCAACAATGGACAAATACAGTTATTTCAGATTCTTTCAAATAGCTGATAAACTAATTCATTTTCATATTTAAGAAGATACAAAAGAACATTTTATAAATTTTTACTGTTATTTTATTCTACTTGTTTAATTTCTTTCAAGGATTGTAAGGAGCTCTTTTATCAAAATCTTGTAGGAGAGCTTTTGATTGGTTGTTTGCAATGAAGAAAAGTAAGAATCTGAATAGGCAAATAAATGTAATCAAAATGAAAATTTGAAATAAAGTGACTGAGACTAAATTATATTTGTGGTAACATGATCACTGCCATTGACATTTTAGAGAAAAGATAGTGAAATTATTCTTATGTTTTAAAAATGTCCTTTTATTTCAACACTTTTTGGTTTAGCGCATTTGATATCATCATACCAAAACAGATGTTTTTCTGATCTGCAGAGAACTAATTTTCTTCCTGCTCTTTTGCTGGAGAAGACAGTGGAATGATATGATAAGGACAGGACAGTCACGATCCTACTGAAAGACTCCCTCCACCATATATTAGAACTTGTTTCATCTACAGGCCTTTCAAAAGCTATATTAGGTGTCACAAAGGAAAAATGACATTTTATGCATCCTGTTTTACCTATTTCTCTTTAGCTCTGTCAGCTGAATAAACTAAAGCTAGAGCAACACTTTAATCTCAATCAGATTGGGAATTACAAATGATCTGCTAAAAAAAAATTAAAAGCAATTATTATTGAAAAATCTACTGATATTAAGAATAGGGTGAGAGTTTACTAACATATTGTCAACTGTATCTGACCCTTTTCATTATTTTAGATTTTTCTTCTAAAACAAACAAGGCAGATGCAGCAGTATTTTTAAATTCATGTTTTTAGTTTTAAGACTGCCATATAAAAGTTAGTGTCATTTTATACTTTTTATTTTATAGCTAATCAAGAGAGCTTTAACAATCTCCCATTGCATCTCTTACTTCAGTCTTTAATGGAGAGTAAATTTAGTCCTGATTTCTCAGTGTTTTCTTTATTTGCACACTTCACTCCTGATTATTTAATGTCACTGTGTTGTTTATTCTTTAAAAGTGCTCTTTAGCTTCTTACGCTTGTTTAAACTAATGTCTGATCTAGAGACTGCAACTAAGAACAGATACCAGCTTGCAGAGACGTAGTGGCCCATGTTGTATATTACCCTTTCTATAAAATTTTACTCTTGAGGACTAGTGCTGGGAATTCCGTGCTGTGTGAAAACTTTAATGAAACTTGGAAAAGATTCATAGCATATAAAACAAGAATTGAGAAAGAAATTGCCTTTGTTTAAAGCCTAATGTGTTGTATTAAAAACATATTGTGTTTAGAGGATAAAAGAAGGAAGATTAGTGTTGCAATTGGTAACATATAGCATTTTTAATCCTTATTGTGCTATGTAAATTTTTTTGCATGTGTGCAAATTTGGTGGGGTTATTTTCCAGCTACAGGTAACTACATTTAACACATTTTCCCCAGTTATGTAAATTTACTGCCTAATCAACTAACATCTTTGTTAGTTCATCAGACTGTTCCTTTGTAGTACTTCATTGCAAGCAATTTTCCCCAGAATTTGATTAATTTTTTAGTTTCTTCTTGTATCATCTGAAAGTTTTCATCATCCTTTAAAAAACCTGAGAGTCAGAATAAGATATTTCACAGTTAGACATTTCTATCTTTCACAAAATTCTATATACAGAATTAAAGCCATCTCACTCAGAATCTCCCTGATTTACACAAGGTTTGTATTACCACATTTTAGTTACTGTATTGCCTGGGATTTACAGCTTTCTTGCCAAACAGAGCACAAAATCTATTCAAGGTGGCTTCTTTCTAGGATACAGATGGCCATAAGAAATGGATTAACTGGATTTTACTTTTTAGTTATGTGATCATGCTTCAGTTATGTAATACAGTTTGTCTGACTTGGATGACTGTATCATATTGACTGTGTAGTATGACTTTCTGACCTTATTTTTCACCTCAGTCTGTATTTTTTCAGTTGGATACATGTTCTAGTCCTAGAGTAGCACAGGTTTAGCATAAAAACTCTGTACTAAATTGAGTTCCAAAATTATAGTACAACTGACAATTTTCATAATTTAAACTTGTAACCCAGCACAGTATGAAATCAGAACTGTTGAATACATTAATTACTTAGAAAGCACATGTTGATTGTCATTAACTATGTTACTATGCTTTATTATATTGCATTTCTAAAGTTTTGTGTCTGCAATTCTATTTCTGGCCAGCCCTGTGAGTGCTTAAATTGTTCAGATTCTGTAAAAAGGAGGATACATTCATTCTCAGGTTTTGAGTTGGATAGGTTGTCTTCTTCAGGGTGCTCCCGAGATCAGATTGAGGAAATCACTTTGCATGGTCTGGAAGGATTGCATAAAACAAAGAATAAATACAGCTGGTTTGGAGGGATCCTGCTGGGTGTCAATAACCAATACAAGTTGCAGAGGCTTGATGAGTTAAACTTGTATCACTGGTAGGTATTTGAACTTGCCTCAGTTAATTGGAACAGTAAAACTGTTAATCATCTTGTTATGACTAAATGTGAAAAAAAAAAATCGGTTGAATGTTATTTCTGTCCTGAAATATTAATATGTAGCAATATTAGCATTTTAGCTTCTGTCTGCAATAAAGGTCTGCTCTAAGTGTCCTCTTGTTCTTTTCTTCTTTGCTGTCCTCTGAATGGCCATGCAGAGGGGGTTTTTTTCTACTGGATACTACTACCTTCACTTATTTTTTCTTTCTGCATAAGCTTGATCAACTTTTTTCATTATCCCAACTAACTGATATTTTTCACCCTGAAGTAATAAATTTTTTATAACAGTATAAAAGTATTAAAACATTTGCAGACATCTCTGGGATTTTTATTTTTAATATAAAATTGGTTCCTTATATATCATTGATTCCTGCTCCTAGCACACAGATTGGTTTTTATTAATAAGACCCAAGATAAAATATATGTAGTTAGTCGAAAAATGTAGAAGATCAAGTAGTACTTAATTAGTAGTTACATAGCCTTTTTTCAAACTTGAAATAGCATCTTCCATTTATTTTCTCTCCTGCTTCTCAATGACGAAAATTCAACTATTAAAATTCATATGACTGATCATGTTTTCATATATATCAGTACAAAGGAGGGGTATCTCAACTACAGTAGTAAAATTAGCACAATAAATGGTGAAAGAATTTGAATGAAGCTTTTTGTAATAACTAGGAAATAAAGGAGCTAAGATCTATGCATAAATATGAATATTCTGTATTGCATATCTGTTGTTTCATATTACTTAGGCTTTAACCTCTTCTGGGCAAAGACTTTGTTTATTCTTTAATTATTATGCATATCTACTCCTTTCAGATTTCTACCCTTAGAGATTTACAGAATTTCCTGTAGGCAGTTGCAGGTGCCATATAATAAACAGGAAAAGGAAATACTTTTGTGAAAGATCAGTGACTTAATAATTTAAAGCACCTTAAACTATATGCACTTAAAACCACTGTAAGTGGTGAGTGAACTACATCTACTCAAGAAAATAATTAAAGTTTGGAATAACAGTTTCTACTAAGAGAAATGTAAATGTACTTTTGCATTAAAATACTGTGAAACCCGTACATAGAAGGATAAGCAGGTCACTTATGGTCATAAATTTTAAATATTTGAAAGAAAAGTTAGATTCACCTACAAAAGAAGGGGCTTTATCCAAGTAAGGTCATTTATTTGTTTATTATATAGCTCCAGGAGAATGGGATCCTCCTGGCTCTGCAGTCAGATAAAGGCCAGAGCACAGCTGAAGCACATATATGCATTATTAAAAAGTAAAGGACTGCTGAAGAGCTGATGTGCTTGCTATCTTTATCTAAGAGCATCAGTGTTTAAATGGTCTATTTTGGTCTACAGCAGTTTGCCATGAGGGCCTGTGTTGGACCACCATCACAGAACTGCTGCCCATACTTAGGTGAAGCAGCCAGTGTCACAGATGCTGAATGCAGCTCAGTAAAGATTGAAGAAAAAGAAATTGTCTGGATCAACTAATAAAACAGGTTGCTGCTAAATAGAGAAGCGCTGAAGCATAATGACCCCAAAACAGATTTAAAAAATATTGCCCTCAAAATGTCTCTAAGGAATTCAGTCATAATTGAAGTTACTTTGAAGAAAACAAATAAGATAGAAGAAGGACGTGTTTCTGGAGCACTGATCAACAATATAGATGAAAGCCAATGTATCAAAATACACAGGACAATTTGTTTTCAATCTAAAATAAACAGTATTGCAAAACAGATGATATGTCAGGCACCATGCAATTAGTACCAATGGCTAAGAAAATAAATCACCAGCTTCAAAGACAATGGTCTCAGATGGGAAAGAAAAAGCTCATTACATTTTTTTTTTTAATAGCATTTGATGGTTCAGCAGCTGACAGCAAGGACACACGTGGAGAAAAATATGTGCCTATATTCAGCAGTGGCTAAGATCAGCTGCAAAGACAAGTGCCAAGAGCAGGGACTAGAGCTTGTCATCAAGGGGAAGGAACACCAAATAGCACTCTGGCAGACATGGGACAGTCAGACCAGGTCTGTGCAGTAGCTTGACATGGACCTGTCATCTTCTGCATCCTGGAGGACATCTTCCTAACAGTATTCCCTCCAGCTCCTGAGGAGTTTATAGCCAGATGTCTACAGAGGCTGCCAATACAACCCCCTTTTTGACCATCATGGCTCATTGTGTGCAGTTACTCAGCTTTTGATCAAGGCGATCAAGGCAAGGGTGTGGTGTTACCACAGCGCAACCCAAACTCACTTCCTTCCAAAGTGTCAGATTGCAATGACATCCCCGTTTTTCCATTTTGGGTTTCCTTTCCTCTCTGAAACCCCCATATGCAGACACATAGACATAGACTGTGGCTGCAACAGTATTTTGTAAGGTACATGAGGCATAGGCAATGAAGCATAGGCATGTCAGAGTGCTACATATTTCATCCTGACTGGTTTATTCCAAAATTCTGGAAAGGCTTTGGTAGGAAATGTATTTCGTGCTTACAAATGTCATTCAGTGCAGATATGCTCTACTGCAGAGGGTTCATTGGAGCCTGCAGTGTCCATCACTGGGCAGTTCCTGGACTCTTCTCATGGATGTCACCCTGTAGCCATACCACTGCCAATACACTGACATCCACGTTCATTTCATGAACCTACTTTGTCCTCCTTTCAATTTTAAATATTTTATTATTTATCCTGTGTGACAGAGCTTGAGTATCAGATCCTCTGATTTTCCAACTGCCTTCTCAGGCTGCTGAAGATTGTTATCATTCCCTTCTTAATCCTTTATCAGAAAAAATTCAATTTTCTTTTATCAATTCTTATTTGGTTTTAGCCTCTTTTTATATAGTCCTAAACCATGGTATATCAAATTGGACATAGTACTCCAGGTAGTCATATTAGGAAATCTAAATTGTAGGCATAATTGAAATATTATTTTCTGAAAATGCCCTTCAAATCCATTGCAAAGGGCTGTGTTAAAAGGCACTTCAAGAAATGCAGATGCTACAAAAGAGAGCATGGCTCTATAGACATGTTTCAAAGACTTATTTCTATCACCTACATACTTACAGTATATATATCCTTTAATACAACTGTTTATAACACACTATAGTAATGTTAGTTTAATGAATTTTTGCTTAGCAGCAAAGTTTAAGGTTTGTGATCCATTCAAAATGCATAATTTTAACAATATCTGCGCTTGTGGTGAAAAACATCTTTTAACTTCCTTCTTTGACATGCTGTTAATTCTCATCTATTTTGTAGATAGATAATCATCAGATTACTTCAGTACAGCTACATTTCAACATTTTGTGTTGTTTTTCTGGCAGTATAACAACTTCATTTTATCATGTATTTGTCACTACAAGTTAACCAAAAATTTTCTAGAAGAACTATCATTGCAATTAAATTGTCAGTGATGTTGTTTTTATAAATGAGGTAATTAAGCCCTTCCATTCTATTACATAGTTAATGAGCATTCAAATTAAAGAAAATAGTTGAAAGATGGCAATTCCCTAATCCCTTTTCTAGTATCTTGTTTGAGCTAATGTTTTGTTTTCCACAAATTCATACAATACAGTATAACATTTCTGTAGATATAAGTGACTTGCATGTGTTTATTACTTCACATAAAACTCCCCTCCAAATGTATCCAAACTCAATAGAAAAAAGAAATATTCTTAGAAACTAATTTCCCACCTCCCCTTTGGCTTTGGAACCTTTGATCAATGTGATTTCATACTGATATGAAACAGTAACATTATTTATTTAAGAGTACTTTTCATTGTGGTTTTGCCCCACACTGCCACCAAAAAAAAAAAAAAATTAAAAATTGTCTCGTTTGGATTGCTGCTGTTTTCATTCTTCATTCTTGTTGTGCTTTAACCTCAGCCAGCAGCCAAGCCTCTCGTAGTGACTCACTCACTTCCCAACCAGCAGAGAAATGCGGGAGAGAATCAGAAGGGTAAAAGCTGGAAAACTCTTGTGTTGAGATAAAGGCCATTTAAAAGTTTAAAGGGAAAGCAGAAGATGCACACACAAGCAAAGCAAACCAAGGAATTAATTCACTGCTTCCCATAGGCAGGCAGGTGTTCAGCCATCTCTGGGAGAGCAGGGCCCCATCACATGTAATGGTGACTTGGGAAGACAAACACCATCACCCCAAATGTCCCCTCCTTCGTCCTTCTCCCTCCCATTTGATACACTGAGTATGTCATCATACAGTCTGGAATATCCCTTTGGTCAGTTGGGGGTACCTGTCCTGGCTGTGTCTCCTCCCAACCTCCCATGCACTGCCAGCCTGACAATACAAGAAGCAGGAAAAGCTTTGACTGTATGCAAACGTTGCTCAGCAATAACAAGAACATCTCTATATTATCAACTCTGTGTTCAGCTCAAATCCAAAACACAGCCCCATACCAGCAACTGTGAAGAAAATTAACTCTAGCCCAGCTGAAACCAGCAAAATTCTTTGAGCTGAGTATTCATGGTAAAAAATGTAATTTTGCATTTAATATAAGGCAACAGTCCTTTTATCTTCCTGGGAGAAACGAAACATTTACAGCAGGATTAGACAAACACAGGGCTTGTAATGGCCCCTGAACCACATGGCAGCCGCATTAAATGAAGCAGAGAAGGGAGGAGCACTTGAAAGGGAACTTTCAGGGTCACTTTCTCTTTGCATGTTATGCTTATCTGAGTTTAATGTGATCCCAGGCAGGCGACTACTGTGGTGCAAAGGAATAAGTGGCAGACATTAAGCAGTGTAAATACTCACATAGGCAATTGCTTTGACTGGGATTGGGGGTCATAGCTGTGGCATGTAAGGAGTGGTTAAGACTTTCACATGCAGCAAACTCTACTTGTGCAAGCCTCTCACTGAATGTGGAGTTACCTCACATTTTTTAACTCTTGAATCTGTAAGACACAGAGGTTTAAAGGAGTTATCCTTGTTTACTACAATTTAATGATATTCTTCTACATAAAGGAGTGATTGTGGAAAAATCACCATACCCACATATGACAAAAGTCCAGAAACTGTATTTCTGCTGAATAAATAGAATCATTGAATAGTTTGAGTTGTAAGTGACCTTTTAAGGGTCATGTAGCCCAAGCCCATTACAATGAGCAGGGACATCTTCAACTGAATCAGGTTGTTCAGAGCCCTGTCCAGCCTGACCTTGAATATTTCCAGGGGTGGGCTACCCACCATCTCTCTGTGACATAATGTTCCTGTTCTCATCACTAAAACGAGAGAGATGATAAACTTATGAAAGAAGGAAGAAACCCTTGGGTATAGGTTATTTGAAATCAATTGATTAACCCTTTCTATGCTATAACTTATCCAAGTTACTGAGCTATAAGGCAGACTTGGTACATCTTCCTTTTCTGCTCCTTTTCCACCCTCCATAGGCATTATCTCTGCATGCAGTTCACAAGATATGGAGCTAAAGCAAGTAGTATTTTTGGGACAGGACAAAGCTCATGTTGCTATAGACATGTGGGTTTGCCTATTGATCTACGGAGGAAAATAAGACAGGTTGTAGGAGAAAGTTAAATGTGCTTTCAGTATCAACCAGCATTTATACAAAATTATGAGTTACGGTTCAAAATTTACACTGTCACTTATTTCTAAACACCTGGGCTGCAGAATGGAGAGTTTTGGTTTATATAAAGAGTGGCTTATTGACTTTGTCAGGCAGTTGAAAGTCTTATAAAAATCCATCTACAGACAAGGACAGCAGAAAAGTAAAAAACAGAACAAGAAAAGGAAATGTGATTGCAAATTGAACTCAAACAAAGACTTTTTTTTTTAACATCATCAAATAAGACCTTCTTTTCATAGCTGTCCTAAAAGAATTTATATTTATTTTATAAAACTTCTTTTATATTTAGCTTCATTAAAATTACATTACTTGCAAAGAGTGAGATTTATTTAAACTCATACATTTCAAAGCTTTACAAAAACCATTAAAATAAGAAAGCAAAATTGCCCCTATTAGTGGGGATCTATTTAATAAAACATTCTTGCAAACATGTCTATTGTCTATTTTAATATTCCTGTCAATCAGTTTAATTGGTTGTCTCCTGCATATGCATTTTCAAAGTTTTGAATATGTAAAGTTTATTGAAGCTGCTGGATGAAATGTGTCAATAAATAGAAAGTAGTGCAGAAGTGTAAGTATTTACTTATTTTTTAAAAAAATTTAAGAAAGAAATTAAATTTTGTTAAAAATTAAATCTTTTTAATTTAATAATTAAATACTTTCTCCTATTGTTGAAAGACGACGCTCCCATATACACATAATATTGAAACTCATTCATTGTAGAAAGTACCTGCAAAGAGAATCCTGCTGACTTCACAGTTGTATGTCTTCAGCAAATTTAAGTTCTGGAAATTTTTCTCTTCAGAAATATGGATTAGAAATTGGAATCTACTTTGGAAATTCTGTCCAGAAATAGCACAGTTTGAAAAGTCATTACACATTTTCTTATTTCATTACATAATGAAGACATAAATACTATTACAGGTGTGTCCTGAAATCTTATTGCACCAGTCTACACACTGGTCTGTCCTCCTAGTTCAGTCTGGTGTTGCCACCCTGTGATATAACTGTTAAAGCAACTGCTCACTTGGATCCTCCTCTTCCATGCCATACAAACACAATGCTGCCATCTCTAGCTCCAGCTCACTTTTCCTATATCCTTCCTTCATAACTTTCTGTCAGCTGCAAATCAACACAAAGACATTTCACTTACCACCACCTCTGTACATAAAACTCCATATGAGAAAATGCCAAACATTTTTAGCAATGTGCTTGCCACCCTGGCAGAAACTCACAGGGGATTAATAAGGTACTGTTGAAAATTTTGGGGTTTATACATTTCCAAAAGGTTATAGCAGCAGTCAGTGCCAATTTAAACTTGGACTAAAAGCTTCCTATGCCTATGCCATCAAAAAAAGCCCTGGTTCAAGGATTGCTTGCTGTATATATCACAATTATAAATAATATCATGGATACAACATATAGAAGGAAAGCAATCGCCCAACTTTGGTGTTTTACTAGGTTTTATGGTCAGAGCCAATATTTCAGATTTATCAGCCAGGGTGAGCTTTCAGTGTCTTGGCCACTGAGACAAACAAAGATGAATTGGACCAAATCAGTCTCCAAGGGACTGTAAAAAGCTGAGTGCCAGGTGTTTTATGCACGCTTGTGCCGAGTATGCTGTCTTTGGCTGTAGATGGCATCACCAGAGGTAGACTTTGGAACAAGGAACTTCTAACTCTGATCCAGATGCTGACCCAGGGCCATGTGTTTATGAAACAAGGATAGAGACACTGAGCTCTGGACAAACAATGCTACACTGGCTATGATAGGTGTACAAAACAGGTGTGGTGTGTGATTGATGACCTGATGGCGGCAAGACAAAAAAGTGCTATGTTCTTCTCCTAGAGTGCAATATGTGATGTAAAATGCTCCCCGGGTTAAAGCTACAACCTTTGGTCGGGAGCTCGTTTCATTCAGCACAGTTTAGTTCAAATGTCAATTATTTTATAGATGCCACCACAGAAAAACAAATCACAATAAAGTTCTGATAGAGTATCTATTTTCAGGGACACCTTTTTCTTTATTCAGAGAAATAATATTTCACCAAATTATGCAGAAAATGAATATTTCTTGGTAATCTTACTCAGCTGAAGATTCCAAAGTGGAGGAAGGAGTGACACACATTAACAACCTTAATTACTTGACTTTTTTTCCTCACCTGATTCTAAGTGATGAAAGATCCTAAGTGTAGCCTTCCTTCTTCAGTTTTTTCTTCCTGCTCCACCATTTCACTCTCCCTTCTGGATACTAAAGGAAAAAAAAAAAAAAAACAAGAGATATCGGTCTTTCAGGACTGGGAAACAAGCATATCCAAAACCTGAAATCAGCACATGTATCTTTGGGTGTTATGCCAGGACTCTGAACTGTGTAAGCTTTCTCCTTCTTCAGTAATATTTACTTTTTAATCACAAAATATAAGAGCTGTACTATAAAAAATCAAGGTGAGATGAAGACTAGTAACAGGGAGGACAATTTTTAGAAAACTGCCAGAAGGTGAATTGCATAATCTGCATTGAGACGACATTAATCTGTAAATTCTGATTTGGCATCTCATTTTATAGAATATCCCCTGAGCCCAAACAACTACTCTTTTTACGCATGGAAGTTTCAGAGCTGTCTAGTATGAGGACTTGCTGTGAGTGCTGATTTTAATAGCTTCAGAAGAACAGTGCCATTCAGATTGGCTTTTAACATGTTCTTAAATTGCTATTTTATTACTCTTGCTGACATTCCAGAGACATGAAATTACCAAATCACATTAAGAAGACAGTAGGTGGAAGGAGGAATCTAGTTAAATAACACCAGACAGGACAAAAAAATTGAGTCCTTATTCTCAAACTTACAAAGGTGTGCTTGTCTAAAAAAAGAAAATTCATGTTAACATTTTTAAACACTGTAAATGCAAACAACTGAAGAATCTTTATGAAATAAGGTAATTTGTCTCTAGCGATTGACCTCATTTTTAAGTTCTTGTTTTCATCTTGTATATTTACACACACAAATCTCTCTCTCTATATATGTGTCATGGTTTAGAAATGGTGCTCCCCAATCTAGTGTTCCCACTGAAACACCCCAGACCATGTGTTTCTGCCTCACTCTCCTCCTCCACCTGTGGTGGAATGGAGATGGAGGCACAAAAGGTAAAGATCACAGGCTGAGATAAGAACATTTTACTAGGAGCAGCAATGAAATAAAAAAACTAAAGGTAACAGCAACCATGCTAATAGCAGAGCACACAGGTGGACGATTCACATGCGATTGCTCCCTATACAACACAACCTGACCACACAGGCCATCAATGGCCACAGCAGAAGGGGCCTCACTCCCCTCCATCCCCTCTGCATGTCCTCAGGTGGTAGAGAAAAACCCAGGGTGTTGGCCAGGCCCCTCCTGGCTGCTGCAAAAATTAACCCTCTCCTGGCTGCAACCACAGCATTATGCATTTGTGAAAATTATGTAGGAAAGACTGTAGTCATACAGTGATTTTATTAATGACAGAAATACCAGGGCTAATGACAGTGGTTCATTTGAATGTGCTCATCATTGGTATAAATCTTTACCGTCTGAATTTCATGTGCATATTCTTAATAAATTAAATGACACCTTTTTCTTATAAATTCCAGAAACTTCTGCTGCGTAACAAAAGCAAAGATGGATATTGCAATATATTATGTGACAATAAATCATCAAGTCATGGTGGCTCAAGTACTTATTCTGTAAAATGGCTCTCAAGTTTCTGGCTTTTACGTAATTTCAAGAAAATCCATTACTAAGTCAAACCAGATAATGAGATCGGAAAAAATAATTTATAAGGCAAGTTGTAGAAAAGAATTATAAAATCACAGGATTTTTGGGGACATTTAAAGCTCATCTGATCCAATCTACCTTCTATGGACAGGGACATCTTTCCATAGATTAGGTTCCTCAAAGCCTCATCCAACATGACCTTGAACACTTCCAATGATGGGATATTCACAGCTTCTCTGGACAACCTGTTTTAGGTGGAACAATAATAAAATTTGTCCCAAAATACCAGTTTATTTTACAAGATACCAAATGTAGTTGATATGGTTGACAACAGTCATGTGCCTTGAAGTGCAGCAAGTCACCAAGGTTTTGCTAAATCCATGTAAAGACTCAGCAAGTAGTAAGTATCAGGAACATTCAAGGTGAGTCTTGACAATGTGCTCTGATCAGCTCCTGGATTTATGGGGCCCTCCTCAAGTTCTAGTTGTTCAGTCAAAAACATGAATCTCTGTCTTTTTAACCTCCATCAATACAAATGACAATCTTTATCATCATAACTTGCTATAAAGGAAAAGTTTGGTTTTGAAACATAGGTGATTTTCACGTAGAAGAACACATACACTAGGATAACTTACAGCTCATTTGCTGTTACTACTCTAAAAGAATTACACTGCTCACGTGTTTTTAGCAGGCTCGTGTACCACCCTCCCCAGATAAAATCAGTATTTCCTTTTAAAGGCACTTTCAGTGTGCTTCAAGTTTCCACAATATCCCTGAGTTAATCAATAGAAACTGCCAGTATGTTACTAAATCTGTAGTTACAATATAATGAATTTTGAATGAGAAATGATTTCTTTTAAGTGTTGCTGAGTGTTACATCCACACTGTGCAAGGGTATGTATAGTAAACACTCATCTCCAAGTTCTGGACCTTGACTTGTCTCCTCACATTTACTGGGTTTTGTTAATGTGAATTTATTGCATCTTTATGCACATTCTATTCAAGAGAGACTTACAGGCTACAATTTTATTGAGCAAAGAGCAAGGAGGAGGGACTCATAAGATGCTGAAGAAGAGATATAAAATGGATGAAATATATAAACGGATAACATAAGGCATAAAATTCATTTTTTTTCTCTTGTATTTCTTTCCACCTTTTTATGGTGGATTATGTAAACCTTTTATAGAAGGACATTAAAGATCATGCTGAATATCAAATAGCCTTGTTTCTGGAGAAGTGTCTTTATTTTCTTGGGAAGGATGAGTGTTTGTGAAGAGAACAATATTCTATCTGGTGATTGCATAAGCTATCAAAAAAGAATAAAAAGATGGAAGAGTCCATTCTGTGCTGGGCCCTCTCTTTGAAGTGAATGGGAGCATAGAATACTTCTTTACAGATTACATTTATATTGTTAACAAGGACAATTTCTGACTGTTTTCTATCTTATTTAACTGCATATTGAGTTTAAAAATCTATTTTCAGTGCTCAATTAAAAACAGAAACTTATTCACCAATGTTTTCCTTGCTTTGTGTGACCATAAGAATGGGATATCATGTAGTTTGTCTCCCATCAAACCTTTCAATTTCTCAGGGTTTCCATATCCCAAACAACTAGCATTTCTTCAGCCCAGACTACTCTCTGTACAACTTTCAAGTTTCAAGCTAAGTTATACCTGAATATAAAACATAACTACTATTTAAGTAAAACTTTATAAATGTAGAATAAATTATTTGTGAGGAACAGGTGTTCGCAGGCAAACCTCCATTTTTCAGTCCCACTTCAGATTAATTAATACTGGAACACAGAGAGTCATGTTTCCTCAAAACAGACCATTCAGATGCCAAATGAAATCTCAATTTTTTATTAACAGCTTTTCCAGCTATGTTTCTGTTCAAGAACATATTTAAATGATATAATAATATTTTTACAACAAATACATATATATTTTTAAATCCTCATCATATGCAAAAATGACAGGACCATTTGTTTTTGGTCTTTCCAAATAAATTCTGATTTGGTCAAGAACCCTGGGGGCAAAAGATACAACCAAATAAAATAGAGACTGTCTACAATCAAAGCTACTACGAATTTTTAATTAAATGCAGGTGCTGCCTTTTCTTTTACCAATAATGGTATTATGCAGACCTTCCTTTAGAGACTTACCCTGATGGGAAACATACTCAAAGACTCATCAGCTAAATGTTAAAGTAAACTGGCTGGTGATCATCCACAGATTCTGTCACTAATTCTTCACTTAGAAGTATTTTTAGATGATGATGATGTTGTCATGTTTCAGTGTAAAAGAGGTGGCAATTAGCTGCATTGATAAACAGGTGCTTGAAGCAGTCACACGTTGAAGTTCAGCTCTTAGAAAGAAGTGCCAGGGGGCTAGAAACTGTGCTGAGACATACTAAAATCAAATCACCATAAGCCTGAATGTGTGGAAGGGAAATATTCACTCCCTGTTTATGTGTTTAGAAATGAAGATGCAGAGCTAAGAATATCTCTTTGCTCTTAGTTTAATGGTACATTTATACTACAACAATGCCCTACATTTGGTGCATCTTAATATACTTGGGGGAATAAAAAAGCAAAAGCTACTTAAGGGTTGAAAAGATACATCAGTGGGAGGAGAGCTTAGCTGAGAAGTGACTATTCAGCAGCAATTTGAATTCATAGCTCTTCCCTGAATCTTTAGCTGGTGGCAATGACAGCCTCATCAGTGATAGGTGTGAGATCTGCTTAAATCACTGAGTTACCAGCTGAGAGATGGAGTGAGCATGCTGCATAGCAAAGGAGGAATGAACGGCAGATCAAGTGGGTTTTTGCAAAGATTCCAAGGTGGGGCAGGAACAGGAGGAAGCCGAGCTCTACCTTCCACAAGAGTAGGGACTCACAGAAGCTGCAGTCAACACAGGTGGATTCCCTCAATGGTGGAAGCTGAAACATGGTATGTTCTGACCACTAGATGACTCTTTCTGTGTCTTCAGATGTGGAAAAAATACGGGTTTTCATCAACAGCAGTGAAAGAGCAAGCTCTGGCAGGGCAGGCCTCCGGAAGAGCCATGCCTATCCGATAAATCAATTCCAATGCCACAGGAGAAGTCACAAGTAATAAGAGTCAAGAAAAATCTCCTGTTAAAGGACCTAGGTACAGTCATCTGCCAATAAAAGCTGCAGTCCTAATAGGCTTGCTGCTTGCCTTCCACATTGGTAGTTCTTCTTAGTCTTCTATTGAATTCTACATAAATTCTAGAAAGGTTGCAGAGAATATGGAAATGAAGGGGAAATATTTTCCTGGGAAGTGACAGAACAAGAGTTGCATAGTGAAAGGGTAAAACAAAACCAGTTACAGTAATGGAGAATTACATGTAGCTAAATTCGGTGGACATCTGGAGACAGAAGATTTCTCCCTCACAGACACCTTAAGCCAGCTCTGGTGGACTTTAAGATTCAGGGGTTATTCTCGCCATGTCTTTGTTCCTCTGACCCACACTGAGTACTTCTGTTTAATCTGATTAGCCTTGAGTCAGATAACCTCCCTTTGAACAAAAGAATAAAAATCTTCACAACTAGAGTGTTTAAGCACTAGAAAGGATAGTTCCGAGAAATCATGAAATCTTCCCCCTTGGAGACTCTAAAAATTTGGATGGGAAAGAATCTGAGTATGTTGGGTCTACATTTGAAGTCAGCATTACTTTGAGCAGGAGGTCAGACTGCCTGACCTCCAAAAGCCTTGTCCAAACTCTCATTTTTCTATCTCTGCAAAAAGAGGCTGTTTGTAGCAGTGACTGTGTGCTGAAAGGGAAGCACTTGAATTATACTGTATCTTTTCAACACTACTGAATCGCTCCTAGAATATAATAAACTGAAGTTAAGTGCAAACCTGTAGTGCCTGAACTCTTTATTACCTGATTTCGTATTACTACAGTCACTCCTCAAAAAAGTGGACTCATCAATCAGACAATGTTTACCAGTGAATAGCATGCTGTCGAGCTCTAATGGTCTTTAAGTATCAGAAAACCCATAAGGGACAGTATTCCTATTATCATTGAGGCCCAATACTGGGAGAGGCTGCATTGTTGAGAGGTGAATGTAGGTTTCGTCTTTATTGCTTCTCTGAATATAAACTGATGCCATCTATCACAGTTTAAATGAACAATTTCAAAATGTAGTGGCCTTTAAAATGATTTAAAGTCAATGAGCTAGTAGTGGAATCGGCTTGGCTCTCGTGTTTGGATGTAATGCCTGTGGTCTGCTTGCTGCACACAAAGCCATGTGCATGCTGGTTTTAGCCACCGGTATTTCACCTGGAATGCTGAACCAGAAACTCCCAGCAATACAAGTCTGAAGAGTAAATACTAAGCTCTTGATTTTGTTTGTTTGTTTGCTAAACAGTTGGAAATGCTAACAAAAACTGAAATCTCCTTATTTGTTACTTTTTAATATTTTTTTTTTTTTTAGATCAATTGCAGGACAGAAAAGCTCCTTACCCACTCCTCAGCTACACTGTGCTGAAAAAACGCACACCTCTCTGACATTTGCTCCTATCAAAGAGAAAGAAAAAATGAAACTTTCTTTTGCAGCAGATAAATATAGTTCATATGGACAAAGCAAATTGTTCCTCAAGCTTCTATTTCCTTGGTTTGGTTTATGTTTTTTTAATTCTTTAGGGGGCAAATTGAGTGTAGGTTCTGGGCTTTTTTTTGTTGTTGTTGTTTTTTGGTTTTGGGTTTTTTTTTTAATCCTGACATTTGTTTCCTTCCTCCATTGGAAATAGCCAAAATTAAGAAATTGTTTTTGTTCTCTTCCCCTCAAATCTTTTGTGCACATGTGGGCATGTGTTTGGACATGCACAAATTTATTCTTAAATACAAAATCTCTGGCTTTTGTCTTAATTTTTTTTCCCATTTCTGTCCACCCACTCCCTGCCCATCTCTTAGATGATGATTTTTTATTTCTGTTATTGCTTATCTCCTATGTTTCTTAGGCATTACAAAGGACTCGATAAATTATTTAGGTCCTACTAAGTGCTTTTGTTTTCCTGAATGCTTGTTCCTTAGATACTAGGAAAATCAAGGACAAATTGATTGCAGATTTTGAGTATGTTTTAGAACTGCACCACTTTCTTGAAAAATAAAAGTTGAATTAGTTCAGTCAGTGGTTGAATAAAATTCTGAAACAGAAACAGTGAATAAATGTGTTTCAAAACAATAACAACTTATAGATGGGGAGGGCAAGTGAATATTCAGTGTTGAAATGCAGACAGAAAAGAAGCATATGGAGCATGAGTCAGGGTTATTTGTACACAAACAAGGGAAATTGTAACCTTCCTCTTGTGGGAACACTTAAATTTCTTTGTTTCTGTTTAGATTTTCTTTCTAGGGTAGTTATAAACCTATCACTGCATTTCAGACAGACACAGGCACTTGTCTACTGTCATTCCTGTTTGGCCCACATTATTGGTAATGCAGAACTTATTCTTTTTTTGTTCTTTCAAGGTCTCTAATGTGGACTCTCTGACTGCAGGCAAAGTACAGAACCCTCGGTCACTTTCTTTCCATAGCATTGCTGCTGAACTGACACAGCTCTTCTGCCAGACAGTAAATCTTCAGACCTCCCTTACAGAAAGGCCATGATGAACAATAACTAAATGGAAAGGTTAGGTGGCTGTACTTTCATTGCCTCCAGCACTGCATTTTTCTAGTACCTTAATTAATATTGAATGTTTCTGGTAAAAAAATCTTCCAGAAGTTAATGCATTTTTCCATACTCGGTTTCCCTGAACTACATGTACAATGCGTACAAAGATCTGTACTTCCCTGAACTCTGATATATTTAGGTACAAATTCTTTTCCCTGATGTTGAAAAAACACTCACACATTTTGTTACAGTAACAGATGGAAGTGTTCACTATGCTGACTTAATTCAATATTAGCTCTGAATCCTTTACCATTAAGCAACAATTTTAAAATACTTATGTAACACCTCTCCATTTAAATCTGAAAATATGAAATGTTGCGTTGTTAGTTCTCAATCAATAAGATGGTAATTACCATAAATTTAAAATTCTAACAACCACTAGAGGAATAATAATTGAAATTAAATAAATTATGGGCAATAGAGGGTCCTTCAATGTTTAACATTGTCCACCATATTGATAAACATTAAAACTGGAATCAAGTATCAGCACTAGGAAATGGAAATGCAGGTTTCACTGATTTGAAATTACCATTTTTATGTACCATTTTCTGTCCATCAATAGAAGAAAGGCAATTCAAGTTTGTCCTCAGCATTGCTTAGCTATCCCTACATGTCTGTGTGTTGTTTCTAAAAAGAAAAACATATCTTTACTCACAACTGCTACTATAGATCTCGTAAACTCTTCCCTCTCACACTGTTTCCTACGGATATTTAATGCTTCTCTAGGTGTCATTGTCTCTGAGAAATACTCAAAATATTAATTTTAATTAAAAGAAATAGAAAGAATGGAAGAAACAGGAAGACTGTTTACATATTAGAGATTTACACGTTACAAACTTACTACAGAAAGGGCCTTTCTATCAGGTATAGAAAATACCTGACAATTCTCACCAAAACCCATCTTCCCTCAACCACAGAGAAAGCAGCTGGTTGAAAAGACTTTATGAAATTCATGAAGGTAATTGTTCTACCCAACTACTTTAGAAGTTCTTGCAGAGGCCTAAACTGCTCCATACTAAAATAATTGAGTAAAAGAAAAACCTGTTCACTTTAGTAAAGACGTTAGAGGTATAGATGACAGATATTAAGGGCTACTTCAATATTTACTAAGCAAATTACAGGAAAACAGAAAAGGGAGTGGTTAAAAAAATAGTTTCTCTATGGACTCTCATGAAGATCGTTGTACTTTGAAAAGAACTTTGTATGGTCTCTCACCAAACAACTAAAAGACTAAGAAGTATATGATTATTAAGTTTTAGACCAAATAAAGTAACAATAACTCCTTTAAAACATAGAATGATAAGACTTTCTTAAAAACTATTTCAATTCCCATTCACAAACTGCTTTCTCTACTGACCTGAACTCCAGAGTTTCATTACTATAAAAAGACCTTCAGGTTCTCTTTTTTCCCTGTGAACCTACTGAAATTTTCACTAACTCCTTTTTTCTTTCTCTCTAAGAGCTGATAAAAGAAATATTTTTTACTTCACCAATACAGAGGGAAATGAAGACCAAGATATAGATCTTAAGAAACTTGACTTTTTGGAATCAGAAAGTACAGTGCAACAAATTACTTTATAAAGAGTTTTGTCACTTCCAAATGTGCTCTTGAGTCCCCAGTTTGTAAATACTTCATTTACTTTCTTGAATAAATGCATTAAGGAAGCTCCTTATGAAAACTTTATTTTGTGTGTGTTTCTCTCCCCTTTTCCCATCAAGCTGTTTTCTGATACAGTACAAGCCTTGACCCAAAAGAACTTGATAAAATAAGAAGGAAGAGGTGTATTTCATGCCATGAAGATAGCTAAAAGGAGCAGGAAGAGGATATTTAAACCTATGTCTTACAAAGATCTGTGATTATTTGCATCTCTTAGACATCAGTCCTCTAAATCTGAGTATAAAAATTGTAGGTTCAACTGATGTTAGCTAAATGTTTCTAAGTTAAACCAGAAGAAAACATGGGCTATTAAGAAGACTCTAGTACATAATAGTTACCTTTGGAAGGCTGGGTGTAACGAGGAATTTATTCCTCATGTGTGTACAGATGCTTATATCTGTGCTTAGGACCACTCAAAGAATCCAGTATTTATCAGTTGACTACAGAAGCAATATAATTTATCTATCAAAAGCTTGTCTAAAATTACTCACAAATTTCAACCACATTACCCAGAAAATAAGATGTCAGAAAATACATTTTAATTGCTAAGAAATTGAATCATTAAAAAAGACAGTTCTTTGAGTCAGAAATTTCTCTGATGCTTAGCCTTCCCCCTGTTCTCTGATAGGGTTTAGTAGAATGACAGCAAACAGTTATTGTCATCCTACCCCTAGGAATCTTCAAAATGCTGTTCACTTTTTTAGCTATTGACAGCATCACTTAATTCATTACAATTCTTTCAACTTCTTATTTAAGTAATCATTCGTGGTCCCCAAAGGAGTTTTAGCAAGAGTAGACCATTGGTATGCAGTCAGTGATTTTTATTCTGCATAGCTTCTTAATGTTAAATATGCATTGTACCACCAGCCTCTCAATGACATGTAGCAGGAACCATGGAATTTTATTCTAATTTATTTGGCCACTTTCTCCAGCAGTTTGAAGACTTTCCAGACTTATTTCATTAACATAGAAGTTTTATTTTCATTTGGATTTTTAAAAAGGCAATTCTTGTTTTATATTTACATTCTTTATCTTAGAACAGGCCCAGTGTGAGATGTCTCTCTCTTTTTCTGTATGTTTCACAAGAACCAGACTGGCACAATTTTTTTTAAAGGCTATTCTTGCTTCTTACCTTAACTCTTATCTTTGATCAGGCTCAGTATGAAATATATTTCTTCTCTGATTCTTGTATTAATATCCATCTCTGCAATAGCCTATTTTCCATCCGCACCAGTAAGTTCTTGTCAAACAAGCCAACAGGAGTCTGTGATAGCTTCAGGCACCTTCATCTGATCCTGTCTTTCTCCATTTTTCTTTAAGCAGTAGGAGCAAATTCTCTGAAAACGAACAAACACCTTTTAAATTTGAAACCACCACCAAAGGCTAATTGAAAGAACAGAGTCTCAACAAAAAGAGAGTTATGTATTCTCCCTTTAGATAGGAGAACAAAATTATAAATCATTCAAGGCTATAAAGGAAGAAATACATTGGAATGCAATCATGTCAGAACTAATGATGATTCCAAATATTGTTTTTCTCTTATGTAACCTTAAATGTTTTGGGCCACCTAGGATAATAGCTGTGCCTTAATCAAAATTTGAACTCTTTTTGCAAAGAAATCTTCAAGTAACGCCAGGGAGTCACTCATTAAAATAATATAATTGGCATTATTCATAATATCTTAGACAATGTTTTTTTTTAGATGATGAACTACAGAAAGTTGCTTTGTTATCTTTCAAACACTGCTTTCAATAAACAGTCCAGGAATCTTTGGTTGGTAATGAGTACCGATCACTTCAGTCGTTTGCCAGGTACCTTTTTCAGTGAGGCCTGGTTTGAAGAAACTTTGGTTACTAGTTTGTATTGCAATGTACAAGGAGCTATAGATGAATTACTGGTTCTTGTTGCACAGTTGATTGTTGGAATATTTCTCTGTGCTATACCAATATAAATAATTCACTTGATCCCTGTATCTGACTTTTCCCAGAGTCACTTTGAATGTTACATGAAATTAGTGGCAGATGCATTGATATTCCTGAGAATAGTACTGTTAAGAAATAACATTAAAATACCAAGAGTTTCTCATCCCACCACTCATCTGAATTTGAATATGTATGGTCATTATCAGATTATTCCCATGGATGATACCTGTGGAATCATTTCCTATCTTTTTTTTTTTTTTTGTCATTGATTCATTTCTTGCTTCACTTCATAAGTTTAAAAAGCCAAAGTAGGAAGTTACATATATTCTAAAGAGCCTGAACTCCCTTCCCCCATATACTCTGCAATGTGCCAAATATACGTGTGGTCTCTGTAGAAAAGGTATTAAAAACTATACACAGTAGCCATAATTGCTCACAGGCTTTCTAGAAAAGCATTTGACTGTTTATCTTATGCTTCTGAAGCTACTGATATTCCCGTCTGATCCCTAAAACTAACCAAGCTCAGTGCCATACTAAAGCTCTTTATCTCTGACAGCACACTCCATACAGAGTAAATAGCATGAAGAAGAAATACACTACAATACACTGGTATGCAGAGCCCATTGAGGCATCAAGTTATTGTTAAGCCCAGGTCTCCTCTCTGTACCAAAAAATAAGAGGGGAAAAAGCATTGGTAGGTGGTTGATCTGCATCAGAAAGCACTGTTTTGGATTTAGAGGATAATATTATGATGAGTCAAAAATCTATGGATTTAACAGGAGTAAAGGTGGATGAAGTTCCTGGGAAGAATATTATTGTTATCATCTTTAACTGTCGATGCCTACCAATTTCATATTGCTCGAGAAACAATCAATTTTGAATTGTCTTGGAATTTTTAAACAACGTTAAAAAAAAGCTCTCACATACAAATCCAACCAAAAATACAGCAACAACTGACAGGATCAATTTTTGTAGAGTTTTTTAGTATTTTATGTTTCAGCATCCTGAAATGTAAAAAATAGTGCTCTATTTTATCCTATATATTTTAGAAAAAAAAGCAAACAAACTTTACATTTTCATTGATATATTTCTTATTTCATAAAGCAAAAGTGGAAGACTTTTTTTACCAACACATATGGGTACAAATTCTTCATTTCTTTGTTTTACTACTTTAGGTTCTCGAAAAATCTGATTCTGTTAATTGCTTGCAGTTATTTCTTTCCTGAATGTTAGGATGCGTTAAGGATGATCAAATGCCTTTTTATAGTGATTACCAATGAACTGAGAAAGAAGGAAATCAGAAGAGGAATGGAAAGATCTGTTGTTAGAACCCTACTTCTCACCATGTTGGTGGGGGGTGGTGTAGTAGGCTATTTTATTTTGTTAAACTGTATTTGGGATGGGAATGAATTTACTCAAAAGTGTTTGAGTTTAAAAAAAAGTCATCACATTTTTCTTCTTTCTTTCTCTTCATTTTTTTTTAGTGCAAAATAAGTGTTTAAGAAATAATATTTATTTGAAAGAAATTTAAAAATTGAGTTGCCCAGTGAGAGAAAAAAGACTGTATGGAAGGAATAAGTCAAAAGAGAAAAGCTAAAGAAAAAAAATTATCTTCCTGACACTATGAAATATTGAGAAAGCCACTAGAGGGAAATGCTGTCATTTTCATATTTCAGGGCTTTCATTTTGCTTTGATGAAAATTGAATAACATCCAATTTTCCCAATATTGTAAAGCACTTCACACAACTGTGCCATTTTCAAGGGACAAGTAATTTCAAAAGTCAACAAGTTTAAAGATTATATTTGACAGAAAGGGTAGCTCTCTAAAAGCTGAAGAGTGGTCCAATGACTACACTGGTATCCTGGGATTTAGAGTTCATAGTTTTGTCAAAGACTGTCTGTCTGATATTGGACAAGTGATTTGATCTTTATGTTGCATTTCCTTATCTTTAAAATGGGAAAGTGTAGCATTTGCTTCTCTCAGAGGGAACTGCAAGGATAAATATATCTATTGTCAAGAAGAAAGATCAGGAAAAAAGTTTTCAATTAGGCATACAAAATTGCTGATTTGAAATGTCATTGAGATTCAACTGCTGAAACAATTGTCTAAGCTGTTTAATGCAGTAACTTATGAAGCTTCAAATCATTGTAACTGCAAATAGCTATAAATAGCTATGAAAAGTCTTCAGATGCCATAAAGCACTAATACAGAAATTTCCAGTATCAGATTTCCACTACAAATTATACCAAGATTAAAAAAATAGTTTCCATACCTACAGTATTTCCATACCTCAAACAGTAACACTCTGGAAAATTACGTAGAACTGTACTTTGTAAAGTGATGCACTAATGAGAGATGTATCTGTCAGGAAAAAATATAGGAACAGCTACCTACCTTGAAAGTGTTCAGCAGCCCTGCCTGTTTCCCAGGCCATGCATTTGTCTGCTGTATGGCCCACACTGTTTCTTTTAGAGCCAGGAACATGTTTACTTTTGAATCCATATCCGTGTCTGGGCTCTCTTTTTGACAGTTAGTGTTAAATACAGCTGTGCGAACTGTACTGCACAGACATTAATCTTGGCAGATGCTAGCACAAAGTAGTTTAAGATAAGCACCTGAGTTTCATGTCATTCTTGTAAGTAGGTGAGCTCTAACTATAAAATACTGGGGAGGGATAATTTAGCCTCACATAATGCTGAAACATATGCTCATAAAAGTATTCCACAGCAGTTTCTTCTTATTTCATATCTACTGCATCCGTTTCTGAGCTCCTTAGTTCACCCTCAACTTGAAAGGTGTTCTGCTGCCAGCATTCAGGCATGCACATCACCTGCCCAAAAGCAAGCTGGATTCAGTTCTACCCTGCACATCACTGGAAGCTTTGCCAGGAAAACGTTCTGATTGACTTTTTGGTTCTGGATGAAGAAAACCTACTCAATGTTTTTTCTCTTTGGTTGAATGTGACAGGGGTGGTAAGCAATAGTTTATACTCTAAAAAGTCAAGGCAGTCTTTAAACAGCACTTAAAAGAGAAAGATGGCATTTGTAAAATATTAGATTACACTTGTAGCCTAATGCTGTAAAAATAAATAGTCAAGTATTGAAAATTATACTTTAATATCCTTGCTCCCATGGTATCAATAATTAAAGTTTTTTATTTCCAGTACGAGAATAACTGTCCAGTGATTTTAAATTACGAAAATTCATGACCAAAAAAATAAGTTTCAAGACAAACGAGAGGATTTGCAACCGGTCATGACCACTTGAGTAAGAAATATATATAGCACTAACAATATTGTAAAAGACCAAGAATACATGGAACATACTGCAATGAAATTTGCTTCAGCCTGATTAGGATACTTAATATGATGTAGGTCTCCAGCAAGTGCTGACAAGAAGTAATACTGTGATCTTCTGTACTACGTCCTTTCTCTCTAGAAGCTTTTAATGTCACTCACACGGTATTATCTGAAAATATGCCTTCAGCTCTGGCTGGAGTGTAAGGCCCAGGAACAGCTTAGCTGCAGTGCTACAGGTTCTTTCTGAATAAAAATATCCTTCTGAAATAAAAATATGTGTTACTAAACTAACTTTAAGATCAAGTCTTCTTTTCTTTCTCTAAACTAGAAAAAGCCTATTGCCTATTAGCCAGTATGTGTACCAACTTCCTACTAGGTAGAACAGACACAATAAATGTGTGCTGGGGTCCAGTGCAGAGATAGGCTAAAATCTGGATGGTTATTGCTGTTGTCCTAGTTCAGTGCCAGGGCTGAGTTTATACAGGGACTCTGATGAAGCACACAAGTCCTGTTGTCTGTGTTCAGCCCTCATTAACACACTGACACATCATTGCTACATTGATAAGCAGTGCAGATATTGTAGGCTGGTGACACTGAACTTTTCTAGGAATGTACGCATTAGTCCATTTTCAGATGCCTGTTTCCCTTTTGCCTCTGAAAAAGACAGTTTGCTTTGTGGTCCATTGACTTTTTGGCTGCAGTAGGCCTGCCAATGAGCTGAGTCAGAGCTCCCAGACAACTTCACATGTGTTACCAAAAACAGATGCTAAGTATCTGTGGCAGAGATAAAGCAATTATACAAATGGGAATGGTGTTTGGTCTTCTAAGAAATTCATGTCCTTTGAACATGCAGATTCAAACATTCATTTATATAATATACATACTACCTGTAAAACATAACCAGAGCATATTCAAAAGGGGAAAATGCAGTAAGGATGTTTAAAGAGACATTATAATCTTGACAGTCCTTGTTGCTCTCTCCAATTATTTAAAATGTAAGCTTTTGATTTTATCATCATGTTGGAGAAGAAAAGCAAACCAGACCTGAAATATTTTTATTGTTTCTGACATGGTTCCTTTCAAGATGTCTATCTGAATTCCCGGTCTGCTTCCTTTGCCTGTTTTAGCATCTCCTGCTCTCTGCCCTGTGAAATGTGAATGCCATCTATGTGCATAAAATAGCACTCTCATATATTTGAACTGTCTGTACCTTCATGATCTGTCTTCAAAAGAACTGAGAAGTACTCCTTGCTGTTATTTGTTCTGTATATGAGTTGTCATATCTGTGTTTAATCTGTGTTCAGTCTTGTACGTTTCCATTCCTATTCTATCATGGCATTTTTGCATTACTTTCATTTAGCTCAGATGTCTAAAAATCTTTTCCTCTTTAAATTTTTGTTTTATATAACAGGGGATTTTTCTGAGTTAATTATGGATGACATCTGGAATCACTGAGAAAACTCTGGTGAGTTCCACAGTTTTTGTAATTTGCAGTTTCAGGTTTTTGCTTATTTGCTCCAGGTCCTTTCTTCTATGTTTGTTTGTAATTATTAAAGTTGTTTATTTTAGTTCCTATTCACTGAATGCCACATCCACCCATATTTTGGTCACTTAAATATTTCAAATGATGCTTCAGCTGTCCTGCCTACTGGGTAGAAATAGATGAAAACATGCTCTTTGCCAAAAGCCACATGTCATAAGTTCAAAAAAAGCCCTCTACTCCTATAATATCCCTGTAATTGGCAATAAATGAAGCAGATACTGAAAATACCTAAATGGTTTTTTTCCTGACCATAATTATATTGTTGCTGGCTTTTGATTTTGTGTATACATTCAAGCTGTGTACCTTTGAATATTTTCCTCTTTTATGCTGATAAACTATTTGCATATGATAGTGGTGGGTGCTGTTCTATTCTGTTGTAATCTAATGCCACATGATGGCAACAACCAAAAGCAGAACTTTTGACCTGTAATTTCTATATTCATCTTTTCTTGTCCTTCTCTTTCACTCTGTCTTTCTTTTTTAGCTGTGAGACCAAGATTCACATATATCTAAAATCTTACTAAACAGTGTTTCTTTAACTTATGTTTGTTCCATCCATTTGTCACACATGGCTCTAATTTCAGGGTGCTATGTCACATGATTCAAACCTTTTATTTTCCCTTCATTGTATGTTTTCTTTTTCTGCCTTTGACTTTTCTTTTTTATTTTTGGTTATTTCCTTTTTTTTTTTCACATTTTATCACTTATTATTTTCCTTAATTTTCTTACACCAGACAAATATTCAGGCTCGTTAGCTTGGTTATGATAGTAAACTAATTCAAGATAGTTAACTAATTTTGATTCAAACTACAACCCCATCTTCTTTTACTTCAGAGACTGCATATGCCATTATAAAACTGGAATTTTTTTCCTAGGTTCATAGATTTACAAGACAGGAAAGTAAATTAATTTGTCTTTTGTTTCCCAGCACCACTGGGCTGGCATTGGAGAATTATCTAAAGAGCAAATAAGATATATTAGGTTTTTCTGACATGAAAAGGAGCAGAGTAACTGTAACGAAAAGACAAGAAATAAACTGTATATCTGGCTTACTCCCAGTCAGACTGGTGTAATTTAGTATCTTCTCAAGAATAAGTGTCCATTTACCAAAGATACCTAAGTAAGGATAGATACCCTGCTGCCAGAAGACAACCCAGCTTGATTGATGGGGGGACAGGCCACATTTTCTGTCAAGCTTACACTTTAGTAAGGATTAGATCAGAAGACCTTGTTTTCTATTCAGTCGCATCCTCAACCTCAAATTTACTTTTGAACTTGAGAAGACACAATACCTTGTAGTTTCCTGCCTTTCAAAAGGGGATAGCACTACTCCTCAGGACAAATACATTTTAATGTCAGGCTCTGTTTCTATTTGAGGGGCTGAGATACTACACAGACTGAACTTCCTCAGTTTAGAAAGAAAATAACATAAAAAGAAATCAGTATTTGATCTCATTAGTTACTTGAACTTATGTCAGTATTTGATTTTATTCCTTGGGGTTTTATTTTTTTTCCTTCCTAATCATTTCATTGTAGGCTCAATTCACATTAAAATAAATGAGGTGGATCTGATTTTTGAGTTATTTTCCTACCTGATTTTTAAAGACCCAGAGGCTATCTTAGTGTCTTCCAGACACTGAAAATCCTTAAAAGTGCAAAAGGTTTCTTTAGGTTAAAACAAATGGCATAATATCGGTTTAAAATAATATATATATTTTTAAATCTTGTTAGATATTTCAAAATCTTTTTTAAATATAATTTTTTTTTTTTGTGTTGGACACATTGCATTCTAAATAAACATTTAGGAAACCAAAGCACCACTGTGCAAAGAAAGATTATCAGTAGAGGCAATGAAAAAATAATTTTATAGTATTATTTTGACATATAAAGGAAAGTTATAGCACTCAAAATAGATGACATAAAACGGAGTTGTACACATTGCATTTCCATACTCATAATTTTCTGCTTCAGTCTCTGTGGTCTGAAAGCTTCATGAGTCTCTGTACTAATTAAAATTCCATAAATGATGTCATAAAACCGTTAGATTCTATTGTTTACATCAACTATAAGTTGGTCCAGATTTTGTTTTGTTTTCATGCCAAAGACCACACAAAAGCTTTCTTTTTTTTCCCAGAAGCTTCTGTTGATATAATTTCCCACTGAATAATAACTTCTCTTACCATGTTAATAGTTGTTTTCTTCCTCTTGTGAGTAAGATAATCACATCGCACTTCAGATGTACACAGTCCCCTTTTACCAGTCGTTGTTCCAGCTACCTTTTGAGAAGGGAGTATTTCAGCATTTCTCCACCATTTCTCATTTGTATAATCACAATAATCACAGCTCAACAATATGAATTTTCATGGCTACTTGATATCCTCTATATTTTGGAATTTATGTAGAGAGCATTTTGTCAAATTGCAATCAAAAACTGTTGCAGTATCTCTCCTATCTAATGAAAATTGTTCAGGACAGGGGGTGAAGGACGCGAAAAGCAGCAGAAGTGATCTTTGCAGTTGTGTTGTCCTTCAAGTTGAACTCATTCCCCCTTGTCCTGTCATGACATTCTTGCCCCATCTTTCCTGCAAGTTCCCTTCAGGCACTGGAAGGCCACAATTAGATCACCCTAAAGCCTTCTCTTTTCAGGTTGAACAATGCCAGGTCTCTCAGCCTTTCCTCACAGGAGAGGTGCTCCATCCCTCTGATCATCTTGGTGGCCTCCTCTGGACTCACTCCAACAGGTCCATGTACTTCCAGTGCTGGGGATCCCAGAGCTGGATGCAGCTCTGCAGGTGGGGTCGCAGCAGAGCAGAGCAGAGGGGCAGAACCACAGGTCATGAAGAATGTTCATACCTACAACGAGAAGAGGATCAACTACAGCAGAGGGCAAATGGACTAAAAAAAATTAATTCAGATCTTATCCAAGCTAGTTCAACCAACCTCATATCTGACTGCCACCTGAAGATCATGATTTAGGATAATCTACAAATTAAGTTTTAATCTGAAAAAGGACAGTGCTGTCTCTACTGTTGCATCTGTCAGTACCTTTCTGCTAGCCCAATGAACTGCTTGCCTTTATCTATACCTTCCAGAAAAATTTAATTTAGGACATGAGCTCAGAAAGCTTTGAGTTTTACATGTGTAGCAAACTTTGAATTTCACTAGAGATCTGGTATAATGAAGACAAAGTTCTATGGAAGCCTTAATTCCATGCATGGGACAAGAGTTTCTCATAGCAGATGTCATCCTTAAATTGTAGCAAAATTACAAATAATAATAAAATTCAGCAACACAAGACTGCTGAAGCCAAAGGCTCCTGCAGAACTTAGTCAACAGTCCCTTAGGTGGTGGAAAAATTCTGTCCCTGGATCTAGATCAGCACTTGAAAGTAGAGTATTTGTCATGGGCAGAGGAAATTTACTGCTAAGTCTTTAGAGGGCAGAGAAGCAAGTCAGTCTCACAAACATCATCCTCCATCTCTAGAAAATGCATCTGAATGCCATTTTCAGATTAAGTGGAAACTTTTACTCTATTGCTCTCTTCTAAAAATGTCATGCCACTAGTCTGAGTTTTTTCACTTTTTGGTGGGCTAAAAGATGTAAGACCCATTTGTCATATCAAATGACCCCCTTCAAATCATTAACATCGTAAGCTATAAAAACAATGTAAGCTTCTCTGCCTCTCCTTCCCTCATGCTGCATCTTCCTCCTTTATTTTTGTGCCCACTTATCATTCTGAGAGATATGTAGTACTGAGAATATTATAATCCCTTCTGGCAACAGAACAGAAACATGGTTTCCATTACAGTTTATTACTTTTTTCCTTTTTAATTTTTTTTATCAATCCATATGAGTCCCAAAGGACTTCAGCCTTTGATAGAAACTGTAGTCGAGATATATTGTGGGCCTACTTCTCCCATATTTCTATTTGACTCAGACTGTGCATTTAGTTCCCCTGTGCATAGTTAAAATTAAAATATAAGTACAATATGTGTCCATTTAGTATTCTGAAAATGAATTTGTTTTGTTCTGTAAAAAACTACCCTCTTTAGTTTTATGCACACAGCACATTTTGAAGTGTTCTAAGACAAAAAGAAAAAAAGAAAATACTTTTCCATTTCATTAAGAAATATGTTTTTACATGAAAAATTTAATGTTTTAGTCTTTTGAGCTACTCTACACATGTATCTTTAGGGTGTTTTCCACTGCCCTGTAGCCCGGGTCAGCCAGTCAGGTCCCATCTGTAATCAATAGAGGCAGCAACCTTTTGCATCTAATGCTGTAGCTTCACAATCAATTCACAGCAGCAGCATCTGGCACTGATGCCAAGAGGAGTGTTTCTATCGCCCCCCCTTTCACCTCCCTGCCATCTTCTCCCTCCTGGGAAAGCTTTGTACAGCTGTACAGTGAACCAGGTCAGAGAATTGATCTTGCTTAAAACTAACATAGCAAAAAAATCAACTGTTTAGTTTTAACTGGAAGGTAAGTGCTTGTGCTGACACAAGGGAGAAATAGTACCCTGACAGCTTAATCTGGTTCAAACTGATTGTAAAACTACAGCATTGCATACCTGGCTTTGAAAATGGGTAATTGCCTTTGAACATGGTCATTTTTATCCCCTATTAAAGGTACTTGAATGACTACTTTAGCCTTTTAAGAGCTAGGCAGTTTGTCTGAAGTTCAAGGAAATTAATTCCCTCAAAGTGATTTACACAATGACAGAAAGGGTTGGCACTCCTTAATTCTCTTTATGGTGCCAGTGACCGTGTTGTGAGGCTGAAGAAAGATACACTCATTTTAATCAGCTCACCTGCATAATCTGAATTACTGTATTTGCCTTTATTTCTGCATTTGCTGTAAGACAAAAACAGAGCATACGGTTCAGTCGTACATAGCTGCATTTTAAATCTGTTGTTTACTGCCTCCAATTGTAGATTTCACTAAGTATTATCTAATTCTAATCTTTGAAAACTCTTCCTGAAACATAATTTCCACAGACCCCTTATAACAATGTTTTGACCAATTAACATCTGTGCTAAGTAAGGTGTAAGCCCCAAATGCTTTTCAATTTACTAGGTCAGAAAAGGAGTAGTTAAACAACAGTTCAGAAGTTTAAAGAATTAAAAGCAGTTGCTTCTGCTGAAGGTCATAAAAAAGTTAGACTAGTCTTAAGAACAACAGGCATTTTGAAATTCCTCAGCTTAGCACACCTCTATCAGTTCTTACCTTAATAATGGTAAGAGAGGATAAATAGCTAAATGACTACATAAATCCACAGAATGGCAATTGAAGTGTTTTGTGAACTTGGTATGATAGACAGTGTCTGTGGGTAAACATATTCCACATTTCTTACTCAAAACCAAGAAAGGAACTGAGGGTTGGCTTAAATTATTTGCAGCGAAGCACAAATCACAATGCAGCAAATCTCAACTTTGAATTCCTTAGTAAACAAATAAATTAGGAAATGTAGTATGAAAATAAGTGCTTAAAATGAATTTTTAGGCCCATACTCAATGCAGGGAGTTTCTGAGGTTAAGCAAAGTAGCCTACTAGTCTGCCAGATAGGACTGTGAGCAATGCAGCTCATTTAACACACCTTCGTCAGCCAAGAGTGGAGGTACAATGGATTCACAGTCTGGCACAAAGTGATTCCAAAGGTCATTTCAAAGTCTAGAGGTGCCATTTTTTTATGATTGCTTACAAGAATCTAATCATTTGATTCTTAAGTTAAACATTATAGTTAAACATGGAATATTTATCAGGATTATTTTGGGCCTTGGGGCCATGAAACTGTACTCTCATAGAAACATTTCTACTATTTAAGCAAAAATTTTTTAGTGAGATGTCTTAAAAATTCAACTTATACCATTATTGGAATTTCTCTTTTTTTTTTTTTTATTCCCAGAATATATTGCAGTATGTTGAAGTATACCCCTACTTTTTACCTCATATTCTTTACCTTTCACTGTTTATAACAACTATCTGCCAGATGAAATATATAAAACAGGGTCTAAATTTTGTAAAGGTTTGATTTGGGTCCAGGGGAAAATAGGAAAAGGGATAGAAGAAAATGTAATTTACACCAGTACCGATTTATTATTTACATGGCTGAAAAGTTGAAGTAATTTAAAAATCTGTCATATAGACATTCTCTCTATGCCCTCTTTCACCCATATGATAGCAGTCATATCTTGGAACAATAGCAAAACTTCTCTAAAATTTTTAGGCAAGAAAATACTGTCAAATCACTTTGAGTTCTGTAGGTTTAGAACTGTAGCAAACATCACCTAGTTTGGGATTAATTCTTAACAAATGCACCATAATAGTACAAAAAATCATGTTGATAAGTATGAGTAAAGTACACCCAGCCTTTGCCTCTCTGCAGTGCTGCATTGTCAAATACAAACTGTTTCATATTACAATGATTAGAGAAGGAGTGGTTTTGCAGGAGAAAGGTGACAAGCACTTGAGTGTCTAATAGACAAGCTCCTACAAAGTTGCACTTTGCTTTAAAATGTGTGAACTGTGTTGGTTTCTGAAATGTTTTCCAGGGAGCATCACAGCAGAAGTTGGTTGCTTTTGTTACATTTTTGGAAGTGCATTTGATAAGAGTAACTGTGAAATGCTAGAAATACATGTTTTCTTTCTTTTAGTCTCTTTTCCATAGTGAGCCTATGGCTCTTCACATGTGTTTCTGGTGGGCAAATTCCATGACAAAGCAAAGATCTGTGGTGCTCTTTGGTTCCCACCTTCAGTACAGCCAAGTACTGCAACCTGGAGCCTACATGAGGGACTACAGAATAGCATATTGACAACTATGGCAAAAACGAAGTCAGGAAAACTACACATTCTAGCGAATCCTTAGCAGCAAGAGGCATTCCTTCTATTTTATTAAGCTAATGCTCTGGCCCAGAAGTGATAGCTCAGACTTGAGGTCTGTGAGGTTTCTCACTGTTGTCTTGAAAGTCATTGAGCCCTAACGACAATTGTCTGCCCTAATGACAATTGTATACTGCATACTCAGTAGTATTTACTCTTCACAGAGCCCAAAAAAAACAGTCCAAGGGAAACAGTCTGTAAGGGTCCTCAGGCCAATGTAACACTGATAAATGAAATAGACTGAAGCCCTGAGAGCAAAGGACACAGTTCAAGGTCAGGCAGGTTGTGCCATTCCTCTTCCTTGTATTTCCCAGCTGACACAGTCTCACCCAAACTGAGTGCCAGGATCCAGCTGAAGCTCAGGTTTCCCTTGAGATATTCCTGAACATCATCAGCTGAAGCTGAAATGGAGCCCTGGGGAGGGGCAGACAGGGTGGGAGGCTTGGTCAGGGCACTCAGGGCCCTGGCAGCCATAAGAAGGAAGAGAAGGCTCTCGTGTTTGTTTTGCAGCCTACATTGCCTAGGAATTTGTACTGTAAGGTTTTGACCGTTCTTTTCTTATAAATGTTTGGGATGGTAGAGTTTTCCATGATGATTTGATCTGTGATAAAAAGAGAAAATTAGGCCCTGAGATTCCTAGTACATTGCAAAGAAGGACTCTTCTTATGGGCCACGAGTTGGTGTTGACCTTTGGGCTGGAAGCCAGATCAAATAAGGTGTAAAATAAATAACATGGAAAACTCCTCCTTACTTTCCACCTTTTCTTGCTTTGAGGAACATATCTTTTTTTCTTCATTAAAGTGTTCATTTGTCTGCAGATGAAGCCCAGTTCATAGAAAGATCTGTTACTTTCTTAGCCACAAGATTGGGGGGGTTCTATGGTTTTTCTTTATTTTTTTTTCAGAAGGAGAAATTTCCTGTTGACAGGTTTCTTTATTAAGTTAAATACATTAGAATAAAACCTGATAGTACAGTGTAGTTTATTAATCATCTCTATTTTTTAACTATAAAAGGATTTATTTTTCATTTCTTTACATGCATAAGTTGAAGCCAAATTTTGCTATTTAAAAACTTAGAAAAATTAGGTGCCATAGCACTCACTCTTAAGCCTTCTAAAAGAAAGGATCCTTGGAGAAATAATTATTGCCTGTTTAGTTAAAGAAATGGGAAAACATTCCAATATCTGAAGTTTCTATGTCAAAATTCTAAATTCTCACTGCTCCATTTCAGGAATATTTACTAGTTTAAAAGATATTTCCATTTTTATTTAAATTTAATACTATATTTAAATTTTAAAAGTATATATATTGGCATGTCAGAACACTGCAATATCATGTCAGTGAAAAAAAATCACCTAAGGAAAAAAGAAAAAGGAGTTGAAGAAAGATGTAAAAAAAAATCTAGAGACATTGTCTAAAGAGATGAAATACAAAGAAGAAACATTTATGAATAAAAAAGTACATATTAGCAATAAAATTTCCTCACATTCCATACACAAATTTTATCTTTCCAGTGTCACTTAAAAAAGAAAGAAATTTTCAAGTCTAACTTCCTCTTACTTTATACCCTTTCATAGGACACAGGTCATTTGCCAGAAGAAGAACATTAATTTAATGAATCACAGGTAGCCTCAGCAACATGTAACTTTTAAAACTATTTCTGTACTGGAATAGATCAAGAACAGAATGTCACACACGCTGATTTTGTGCTTTCAAAATGTATCTTAAATCAAGCCTGGAAACGAGGTGAGAAGACCAGTGAATGATGACTGATTAGGATGATATCATGCATGCCAGTCGAGGAAAAAGCACATGTAACTGTGCTGACTTCATTTTCTCTTGGCCCACGGTAATAACTGTCAACCTGCATAACCCCTGATAGCAGAGAGATAGGGGAAACAATAGCTGAGCATGCTGGAGCTGAATGCAAAATAGCAGCCTTTGAAGTGAAAATGTAGACGCAGGCAATGAGAAAAGAAATTTGGGTCTCAAGTGACAGAAATATATAGGTTGTAAAAGTGGCTTTAAGAGGTTTTTTGTTTGAGATTTATAAATATACTTGTTTATTTTAGCAAAGCATGAGCTGAGAAATTTGCAGAATATACAAATTGTTTAATTTCTGTGGTTTAGGGAAGAAATCTTGTTAATAATGAAATACTGTAGGAAAGGAAGCTTGAGTTATCTCCTGGGAAAATGTGTGATGCTCTCTGGTTGTTTTAGAAAGCAAATTATATTATTATAGAGCAATGAATCCTTTGAGTTTGGATATCTTTGTGGTTATTCACACAACACAGACCCCTGCAAACAAAAAATGTTGAAAACACTGAGCCTTACACTACTGGAAAAAAAGAACTTGTGTGTTTCCTGATACTCAGCCAGAAATCCTTATGGTTCTCTCTGAGACTTTGGAAGAAGCAAGAAGAGAGAGTAATTGAACTCATTTTCACAAACGTGCTGCTTAAGCAAACTCTACAGAGAACCTCTGCATTAAAATGCAAATGATGCAGTCACTGATGAAGTCAAGGGCAGTGGCAGAAGGATGCTGATGTGTTTGCATAGATCTGAACATTCAAAGCAATCGCACATCCCCAAGATTGTGCAGACCACTCTTGTTATTGTAACACTGCACATGCACATGCATCATCCCCAGGCAACACCTTTTTTGTCAGATTTCTGCAGAGCACCAGAACTGGGTTCAACTTTTCTTCAGCAGTGAAAAAAGAGACCAGTTGGGACCCAAACCCAGTTTGTGCTAGTTTGGTTCAGTCATTCAGTGCTTATTATGGTGGAAGAACTATGGAATCTGTCATTTCAGTATTCATCCTTCAAATATTTACACTAAAATTTAAGTTTCCCATGTTGCAGATACAGCTGTCTTTATGGACATTAAAAGCTGCCAGCATCCACACATCACAGTGTGCTAACAATCTAGCTTACGGCTCATCAGTCTGGAAAATAAAAGATATTATTATTGATGAGCCTGTTTATCTATTCACGCCTCATTCCTTTGACCTTTAGGGGGAAGCCTGAAACAGACTGATGTTCATGGCACCAATCTGATGTCATGCCAGCCTGCTGACCACATCATTGTTGAAACACCAGACAAAGTTGTGAAACTTTTATTTAAACAGCATAAATGATAAAAGATCACCACTGATTAAGGAGGATCTTAAGCCATTTGCAGTTTACCCTGTAGAGAGGACAGGCTCAGTCACCCAGAGTGGGAAGCCCTGTCATGTTGTCTGCTGGAGGAAAGATTTATCGTTCTCCCTGCTAGATCCAGGAATATCTGTTGAGTTTCATTTAGGTGACCATTGCAGATCACACAGAGGGAACTGACTTAACAGGCTGTAGGGGAGCTGCAGATGTTCAGGTCCCAGCCTCTCCCAGAACAATAATCACTCAGAGGATGCAGAGCATAAAAGACCCTCAGTGTACACAGAAAGTGCCAGAGGTAACTGTGACTATTGTTAATGAGTGGTAGAAGAAGAATTCCCTCTGCTCTGTGTGTGTGAGTGTGTTTTCATTTTATAAAACCTCCACAGTGACTAATTGTAAGAGAACTAGGAGCATCTACTTTTAGCAGAAATAGCATTGTTATTCAATAACCTTGGGAGGCTGCACATCCAATGACATTCTGAATCTGTAGTTATTAGATGGGGGGTCTAGTGAAGGTTGTTTCAGATTGCTGCTGGCATCTTGCTGCTGAGCTCTGTATATTCAATGCCACAATGTCAGCAGCTTGAAATTCCCTGTCTGGATTTTACACAGCTGATAATCTTCAATTTAGAACTGTTTGCAAAGAAAGATAATGAGAATGAAATGTTTTCAAAGCAGGGGCATTCTCTGCAACTCTCTGTCTAGGGGCAATCCTGTCAGTACATTCTCAGGCACTGCTCACCTGCAGCAATGAGTCATGTACCGAAATAAACAATTTGCTGAAACTGCTGTGATGTGTACTGATGCTGATTAACAGACTGCAGACACTTGGAATTGCCTTTGTATTCAATACATGGCTTTGTTTGAACAAAAGGTAGCACCAAGTAAACTGGTATGCCAGAGATTTCTACAGACCCAGATCTTTGTCTCCTCCTGCTCTCTGAAAACAAGAGCACGACTGGATTTCAGCATTACAGAAGCAGGGAGGATGTCTTTCATTTTCACACAGTGTGAATGTTGAAGAGGGAAGAACAAGCCAGCAAAATAGGAAATAGACAAGCCTGTACAGAGAGCAGCCTTCAGGGCACTGGCTTAATTCCATTCCAGAAGGTGACTAACAAAGCCAGTAAATTAATTTCCAGCCCCAACATCTGTGTTTTTGTAATAAGAGACTTACCAGTCTCAGATGATTCCTGGACAAATTACTTTGAATGGCTGTTCTCACTGGAAAGAGAAGCCAGCCCTGTACTTCCCTACACAAAAGTTCTGCTCCATGAGCCATTAGTTGTTTCCCAGTAGTTTCTTTAAAATTCGTTTGTTGGAAAAAAAACAGAAAGATTTAGAGATTGTTATTAGGAGCAAATGCAGTGATTGCAACATATGTCAACCTCATTAAGAAGCTATACTTAAGGCAGAAAATCAAGATGAAGGCAAAAAACAAGATAGAGACCCATTTTCTGAGAGAGTAGGGACTTTCTTTCACATAATGCATTTATCACACGTTGGGCCTTGGTATGGCTCTGTTCTGAGCTGACAGACACATGTGAATACATAGAATCTGCCTTGTCCCATCCATCCAGAAAGGCTTCAGTATGATTTCAGGGACGTTTCCTCAGTGTGTGTGCTCTGAGAGCTTTTCAGAATCTGCTCTTAAATTATTCTGTAGACAGGCAGCCTTGTTTCATGGGAAACTTGTCTCCTCAGCTTGCAAGCAGAGGTTAAGACATTCTTCAGGATTTGCTTCTTTCACAAACCATTTTCACTATCTTCCCTTTCTTTAGATAGAACTAGCAATTCAGAACAATTATTCAATCTGCTTGCACTTCTTTTTTCTTAAAATTCAGAACAGTCATACCATAAGTGTGCATATAGGAACAGAACCTGGATTTTTATAAAATTTTAAGCCTGTTTTAGAATTGCCAAGCTCTTTCATGTTCCTGCTATAAAATGATCTTTCATCAATCCTTCTTAAATAGACCAAAAACTCTTGTTTGTAACCAGAGTTGAAAAACTGTCCCTCTTCATTCAAATCTGTGAACACTGATAACTAAAATCATACCACAATCTTGAAGCTCAGATAGTGTAGTGCCTCCCACATGGCTCATTGCAGGATAATGTTTATAACCCGACAGAACAAATAAAAATATGTAAACACTAGAAAGTATATAATACTAATTCACTTACCTGAGGAACCAAAGCAGCCCTCTCCTGATTGTCTACATGACTTTCGAGCATAACTCTAAGCCCATGCTCAACTCTGGGCTTATTCAGTACCCACAATGCTTGGAGAAAAAAACACATTTTGGCATGGAGAATGCTCAGGATTAGGAGGATGCTGATACTCAATCCTCTATTAGTATAGACCGAAATAGCCCATCCTGCACCGTGAGCAGATGGAAAACAGGGAGATATACAAAACTGAGATATACAAAATGAAGGTTTTATTTCCTGAGTTCACTATATTTATTGGCATGGGTGCAATCTATTTTACAGTATATTGCAGAATGGAAAGCTAATTCCTTTTGCAAAACTAAAATAATGTCCCAGGTCTCAAATATTTGGTTCTATTCCTAATTTACAAGCTGAATATGAGTTAATGAATGTGTCTCTTTGTGAACAAGTACAATACAAGCTTGAATTCAGTGAGATTAATCTGACTTTGCAAACTGCATTTGCTGCAGAAATTCAAAGCTATTAGTTTAGTTCTGATCAAATTAGCCTGTTTTGAAACCAGTGTGTTACTAGCCTGTTTCTTTCCAGCTGTGCCATGATGTTTGGTAATCTTCTGTTTCTATGCTCATATTGTTCTGTAAAATATTCCAGTCAAGAATTAATCAGTATATTTTAACTTCAACATGATAGCTTCAAAGGATGTATTTCAGATAGTTTGGTTTTACTTTATTTTTTGTTTTATTTGGATCTGTAGCAGACTTTTGCAGCTGATTGAAATAAGAACACAATTATAAGATATCTTTGCAATTCTAATTACACTGTTAATTGGTACTGGTGACTTTTCATACCTGCCATTTAGCATCAGTGAATAACAACATAGTAAGCAGAAGCAATAGTAACAGCATTATTTTTCCCTTGCAAAACTCTGAACTCAATTCTGCTTTAAATTTTGCAAGCTCATGTGATGACAGTATTAAATCATAATTTGTTCAAAAATCTCCAGCTGTCTGTTGGAGGAGATCTGTGTTTGTAATTAGGTATTGCTGAAGGTAGCAAGTGCACATCATATACTACCACACAAACAATATTCAAATAGGATATGTGGAGTAAAGAACAATACTGAATTTGATAGTTTAGCCATGAATCTAAATGCCACCCCTGTGACTGAATTCAGAAACCATGAAAAAAAAAAGTGCAACAAAATGCAAAAAGCAGATAAAGAATAGCAGATCTAAAATTCAAGAAAACCTGTCTTTACCAAATGAGAAAAAATACCATTTGCTAACATCTTCCTCTCTCTCCTAAACTAAAGCATGGTGTAAAGGAAAATGGTTGTGATGAATACGCAAAAAATGCCAGTATTAAACCATACTTAAGTCAGCTATAGGGCATATGAAAGGCAGTCCTACTGAATAGTATAATGTAGTTTGTTTACCGTTCCTGATATCAGTGAAGAGAATTTGTTCTTCTAGGATGTGAAAGGAGATAATTTCTTCAGAAAAATAATTTCTATGTATTGTTGACATTTTGACTTTAAATTTAAAATGTAAATGAATGTCTGCTGACATTGTTCATAATAAAAGGGAAAATGCAAAAAAAATGTTTTCTCTCAATTTCATTTTTAGGCAAAACCTTATGATATGTTTCAAGATGGCAAGTACAGAAAATGGAAGAATAGTCCAAAAGAGGAAAATAATATGTTTCTATCTGTCCTAACACCAAAATGTATATTATTACATCTTGTCATTTATGCTGTGATGAACCAACCTCATCATGGAAAAATTGAGATCCAACTAATTCCTTTGTTTTGAAACCTACTTGTACATTTTTATTAAATTTGTGTAATGCTGGGTCCTCATGCAATGCTAAAAATTATGAACTGTTATGTTCTATCAAACTCATCATCTTCAGAGGAAGAGTTTCTGGAATCATACCTGGTTGTCTTCTCTCATTTTAACAGTCCTGCTGGAGACCCTGGGTTTGCTCAAGTAATCAAGAGTTGAATAGAAAAAAAATAAAGTTTTGAAATTATTTATTATTAACATACATGTTTACCTCATTCAATGCAGCCGTATCTTTTACTTTTACTACTTTTACTTTTACTTTACTTTTACTTTTACTTTTACTTTTACTTTTACTTTTACTTTTACTTTTACTGATTGCAATGCATTTCCATAACTTAAAAAACCAATTTGGTTATATTTTCTAGTCAGATAGTTCTCTTCATAAAGCTCAGTGAAAGCTCATATAGCATTTAAAGTTCATTTCCACCCCGATTTTGGCAAGCAGTCTTTTAATACAGAAGAATCCTATTTAAATTACCCATGCTAAATGACAGATTTTAATTACACTTCATACTTTTCTTTCCTCTTTTACACTGTAATGATTTGGAATGTTGAGCAAGGATGTTAAATCCCTGGCATGTAGTGAGTACTCATTTAAAAGGTAAATAGTATTGGAATGGAATATGCTTACTGTTTCCATCAAAGTGTGCTGTCCTGTTCTGTCAGGGCTCAGTCCTGGATGGTACTTCAAAGCTATAAATGTGACTGACTGCGTTGGCAGCACTTTCAAACTATGTCTTTCAAGGACATAGCCATAATGCTTATTTACTCATTGATTTCAACTTACTCACTTGAGTGACTAAGGGCTGTTTACACAGGTATCACAGTACCAGATTGAATTTGTCTCATTTAATGTATCAAAAATCAAAGACAAATGAAACATTGAACAGAACTGGTTTTCAGCTACAGTCTATATCTCCTTACTAATTCTGTTAACAATTTCCCTGACACTTTCACCCCCTTCTTTATCCTAAGGATAGAGAAAAAACATTTCATCTATTTTATTCTGAAACAGTAAAAAGACATGAAGGTAAATAAAGAAACTAGTCTCATAGAACAAATGAGATATGCAATAGTCCGAAATACTATAATCTCTTGGGAAGAGAAAAGGAAAGATAAGGAAATGAAGAGGGGTAGCTACCATTTTACTGACATCTCAGAAATCTGCTTTATTAAAAATCCAGTGACCTTAAATGCCACAGGGCCCTTAAAAGTAATGGGATGTGCTCTCAAGCCACTGAGTGATGTGAAGCCAATTCCTTCTCAAGGGTTTAAGCTGTAACATCCACATTAATGTATTAGTGTCAGTAGATGAAACATAACGAATACTACATCTCATTTACATAATGGATGAGACTGGAGAAGCTGTTCCAGATGGCAGATGAGCACCTTGAGCCAAAAGAGGGTTTTTTTTCTTTTTGCAGATCAGTATCCACAAGTCTAAATTGCTGAGATTAGATCAGTCTGATGAGAATATGGACTTTGAGTAATTTGTTGCCCTTAAATTTGAAGAAAGTTAAATACCCATCAAGAACAAAAGCATTTCAAGCAGCTGTGTGGCTTTCTCTGCTTATTGATGTGTCTGGTAGTTCAATGGTAACTAGAGGTGTAAACTTCATAGGAAATTTTATTCTCTGATCAGTCCTGCTTAACATGTTGTCAAAGAGCCAACTCACATGTTCAGTCATATTTATGCATTGTAGTGGTTTAGTGCCTTAACACACACAATGTACATTGTGAGGAAATGCTGGGCTGTTTGTGAACTCAGTAAAACACCCAAATATTCAAGCAGTGTAAAGACAAATGAGAATGTGGTGTCCTTTCTTATACCCATAGGCTTGCTTTATAAATGATCTGTTCAAGTCTGGCACAGGTGAAAAATCAAATGCATCGGATCAGCTTTATCAGTGTATTGAATTCTGTGTTACTGGAAGAAGGACTCTGTTTTGCCACTGAAAGAGGAAACTGATGTCCCTGATGACTTATTGTTGGAGAAGGCTGTTTTTGTGAATGAGCTAAAGTGCAAGAAATGTTTACCCTGAGTCCTGAACACTGTGCTGTAGGTATTTCAAGAATCCCAGTCAGTCCACAGGTAAGAGATTTCTGTGAATCTACTAGCAATGAAAAATTTTAGCTGGACTGATTGGTGTGCTTTGCTCGTTATGTTATATTACACTATGGTGAAGTCTAATTTTCTTAAACCAATAATATGTCAGAGTTAGACCCATTTCCAGATTTGCAGTGAGGAAAAAGTCCCATCTTACCCTTTTTCCTTTCCCTGGTTAGAATGGCAATGACAGTATAGACTTTTACTCTGTAGTAGACAGTGAAGTCCACTTCCTAGGATAACTCTGGCATTTTCTGTCAGTGTCTGCAGTTCCAAAAGGCTATTCCATTGGCAACATTATTTTCTGGGGCACATTGAGTTATTCGAATTTCTTGCTCTCATGTATTAAATATATTGAGTATAAAAGAGTCTTTTGAAGGAATGATTTAGTTATTGTAAAGAGGTGGAGGTGAAAGAGAGGAGATGATGCTTTCGCTTGGTGGCCTGGTGCTAATTCAGTGTCTGGAGGGGCCTAGCTAGACTACTGTTCACAGCTTTTTCTACCTGGAACACAACATCTAAAAGAGACTTAAAGAATGTTAATTGAAATATTATAGATTTGCATGTGAATGTGAATGTGCATGTGCACGCACACTTTTATGTATGTTCATTTCTTGGAGTTAGGAGTGGGAAGGAGTTAAGTAGACCACTTGGTAGAAGGATGTTTCATATTTGAGATACAAGCTCAGAAAGTGTGTCAACAGTTTCTGGATTTGAAAATCTTGTCAACACCTGTTCTTTCTAAAATATTGGTCTGAAATTTTAGTATTTAAAAAAAAAAGAAAAAAAAAAGAAAAAAAGAATTGACAGCAAAATCCCACCAAGAAATTGCAGAAGGAAATATTTCTGAGTACTAGAAAGTTTCATGTGGAATTTCCAGTCCTCAGAGACCCAAGTATGTGAAATGCTGCTGTGTGGAATTTACGGTATTTGCTGCTTTGCAGGTTTATCCTCTACAGTGAAGAGAAGCTAGAGAGGGCTCTTGGATTTGTGAGGCTTGGAAAAATAGATTGTCTGTTTTCAATGTTCTCTTTTGTTAGTTGGCTTTGTTTCTGCTGTGTTTCTAAGACTCGCAGAATAAGAAATACATGTGTTTAAAAAGTTTTGCGATTTTTTTTTAACATTGATACTAGCACCTTGACAAGAGGTCAGAATACGAGGATGCATTAAGTTGTTAATCTGGTCCCCAAACAGTCCTAATATAACAGAGAGTGGAGGGAGGTAAGGGGGAAAGGGGGGGAAATTAAATACAAATCTAAAGGCACTAAATTTAAATTATTTTAAAATGTAACTCTATAAAGAGATATTTTCCTACACCATACAGCAAATGATTTCTTGATGGAACAACCTTTCAATAATATTAAATTCAAAAAATACAAATGAAAGTATTTTAAGAAGGCTTTCTTTTTACTTTTCTCCTCATTTCTTTCATTTCTTAAAAGTCAGTAACAAAATTGTTGTTAGCTTGATTTATTTTCCTTTGCTTCTGGCCCATGAGCACAATTATGGGCTGTGTATCACTGGAAACATGATAAGATTTCACCAAAATAATAACAGTGTTGGAAGGTGAGGTGAAATGAGGAAGGCATGATGCAAATGCATCCCTTTGTGCTATGTGAAGCATAAAATGAAAGCATCCTTCATTGCAGGGAAGTGAATCTGAAACACATTTAGGAATAGCTAGATTTATGTTGAGCTAATATTAAGTTAATATTGATTGAGACGAAACAGCCAAAACGTGAAGAGATACGCTCATTCATATTATTATGTACTTTTGGCAGCTCTATTTTTCTGTAAGCTTAATGAAAGATATAGTCAAACTAATTCATCCCTAAAGGTTTGCCTTATTTAGAGATCTCATACTGTCTGCTTTGTCTATCTTTTTTTAATTTGTTCAAACAAACACTTTTTTGATCTTTAGATAAAGTTGGCTTTTCATTTTTCCCTCAAGACAATTGCACATCATTAGAGAGGTGGTGGAACAAGTACAATTGCAAACATCTGCTACTACAGCACAGTGATGCCATAAACTGATCTGAAGTCATTGTGACTGTCAGGACTTCAAGTTTATGTAAAGGTCACATTGTTTAATTGTAGACAAATGACTTTGGGATTTCATGTCATCATTCAGGGCTTATAAAACCATTTTGATTATTTAGCAAAATAGTTCTGTGAAGGGAGAAACTATATGAAGTCAAGTAAGGGTCCAGAACTGCTCACACATGGTTTTTTTATTGCTTAAGAAATATTGTTTATCATTGATAGCGCATTGTATTTCCAGTGCTGATGCCCAGAACTTTGCAGTTGGGAACTATGCAGAACTTTGCATAGCAATGTCATAGTATGATATAATGAATTATTAAATTGTATTTGTTCTAGTCATGGTTATTCAAGTTGATACATAATGTGAGTACTGAGCATGAATAGACACTTTTCTTGAGTTTAAAACTCAGGATTTTTGTGTGATTTTTTGGGGGTTTTTGTGGCGGTTTCTTTGTGGTTTTTTTTGGTTGGTTGTTTTTTGGTTTTGCTTTTTTTTTCCTTTTTAACTGCCACTATACAAAAATGGCTTTTTTATAATTGCTAGTATCCTATCTTTTACAGCCTGGCAACATTTGTATGATCCAACAAGAATTGCTTTCCCTAACATGGAAATAAAATTTCACAATTACAGAAGTTACTTGTACAAGTAAGTCACCTTTGCCTTAGTCCTAAAATGTTCTCACACTCCCAGCTATAGCTGTAGTCAGAGAAACTGTGTACCTACTTCTCTTTAGAGATTAGGGTCTTCATTTTATTTGGACAAATCTTCAGTTAGTGTAAATTTGAATTGCTTCATTGCTTTCAGAAGGGTGATAGCAATTTATGCCAGCTCAGAATGCAGTGCTTAATCTTGGTACTGAGAGAGGAAGGTGAAAAAAAGAACACTCCATATCAACTTAAAAAAATAGCCTCCAGTCTTAAGACAAGATGATGGAAAATTTAATGCAAGTTATAAATAGGGCCATTAATTTGATATACAATGCTCTAGCACTATACTCCATTAAGCATCCGTATTTACTTAGCTGCTACCATGCTACCAACATGGCATAGCAAAGTTATTATGTGAAACCCTTCTGTCATATTGTATTACTTTTGTGTCTCAGACTTGGTTAAAATATACAGTTGTACAACAAAATTTCTGATTTTCCAAGTGCCTACCTATTATCATAATACCCTGTGTTAAAACAGGGATGGAGAAATATCTTATGTCTGATTCTGAACCTCCTTGTTCTATGTGAGTTTAGACTTGGCCCAAATAAAATAAAATTTTACTTTGATGTGAAAAACATGAAAATCTTGTGTGAAAAACATGTAATTTTTATTAACCTTTTTAAAATTACAAATTTTAAAAAATTGCAAATTTAAAAAAATAAAGAAAAAAAAAATTAAATGATAGGGTTAGATGATTGTGTAATGAAGATAAATTGAGTTTCAGTCTCAGACAAGGGCTGAAGGCAGGAGCACCCTCCCCACTGTTGCAATCAAAAAGACAGACACCAAAAATAGACTCACAAGGACCTCCAAGGTCAGTGAATTCAATTCTCATAAAAGCAGGTAATTATTTCATAGTGCCTTATACATGTAATTCATAATGTCACATTACACTGCCTACAGATGGCTTGGAGGAGGGGTTTGTTCTCACTATTCTTTCCTATTCTTTTGTGACTACAAACAACTCCTAACTAGTATCTTAAATGTATTAATTTCAGTCCCTCCTAAAATTTCCAGGTCATCAGAGTAATGCTACTTTCCTCTCAGTTCAGTAAACAGTGCACAAGGGTCTGTGTCAAGGAATATCAATGTAGAACCGCATACTGAGTGCAGAGGTAATCTGATTATATTCTGCAGTGGTCTCTTCTGGCCTGTTTTCACTTTTCCCATGGATCAGTTCAATAGCAGCAATTGTACAGAAAGTAAACTTGCAATAGCACAAGGAGCTGTGATAATTTCACACATAACTTGCTCAATACCTTTCCCCCGTCACAGTGATTTTTATAAGCTGACATTTGGGTTCTTGGCTTGTTGCGGGGTAGAGCTTTTTTGGTGGGTTTTTTTGTTAGTTGGGGATGTTTGTAGGTTATCTGGCTTGGGTTTTTTAAGTAATTTATTTCTCTTGTTCCACTTTCATCCATTAAGTTTCCATTAAAAAAAACACAACAAAAAACCAGCCATTTCCCAGCTGAAGATGCATCTTATGTCCCTAGGAAAGAAAGAATGTGTTGTCTGACAGGCAATATAAAAAAAAACTTTCCTTGATTCTTCTTGAGCCTTTAACTTTTATGTACATAAGTAAACTAGAGGGCTTCAGTCAATAATATACAAAAAGAATTTTTTCCACATGAACATGTTTTTAATACTTAGAGAAATATGGATTAATTATGAACACTTCCAACAGATCTATAGAAAAGACTAAACTAGACTAGAATAGACTATTCTATTTCAGTAGAAAGGGACTTGTAACCACCATCGAGTCAAACTGCCTGACTAATTCAGGGCTGACCAAAAGTTAAAAGTGCTGTTAAGGGCATTGTCCAAGTGTCTCTTAAACTCTTAAACAGGCTTGTCACCTCTAGGAATACTGTTGCAGGGCTTGACCACCCTCTTGGTAAAGGAATGCTTCCTAATGTCCAGTTTGAATTTCCACTGGTGGCACTTTGAACCATTCCCATCACTGGATCCCAGAGAGGTAATCAGCACCTCCCTCTTCACTTCCCTCTGCAGGAAACTGTAGGAAACAACGAGATCTTAAGCATAGTTAAGAGCATGAGCATTTTCATATGTAGGATTTAGATGCATATAATTATCTTTCTGTAGATGCAACTCTAATTCATCCAAAGACTGGAAAAGAGCTGTGACTTGTTGCAACCTGTGGAATTACAATGCTACTGATAAAAGATTGGCATGTTCTAACTAGCAGTAGTCTTGTTTACAGCAGGAATCAAAACTCTGGGTATGATATCTGTACCTCAGGAGAATAAATTTATTTGGTTCAAAGGAGAAATTTATTGAGGAAATATTTTACATTCAGTGCATCTTTTGTGATACAATTACAATCACATAATTATAGAATTTACCCCGAACATTTCTGTACCAAAAGCAACTCTTGTAGTCATTAGAGGGGCTTGTGCCCATCACCACATGCAATACTTTATGTACTGGTATTTGTTGACAATAAGATCATGCTGTCGCAGATATCTGGAAATAACTGATGGGAAAATGACAGACAAATGGATCATAGCTTGTCTCTTGAGGTGTCTGTAAGAAACTGCAGTTCCTTTGCTATACTTTTTCTCCTTTTTGCTTTCTTCTTGCAAGTTCTCCCAAATCACTAATCAGTGTCTCAGTCCTTACATGTTTCATCCAAGACAAATAGAAAGGGAGGAAAATAGCATTTCTTATACCAAATGGCCACTGAAAGATTTTTCAGTGAACCATCACAACAGTTTACATCCACGTTTCAGGAGACCATGATTTATGCAATGTTTCAAAACCCGTCTCCAGAAGTGTTGTTCTTCACACTCAGTATCCCTTAAGGATATAATGAAGTCATTGAATTCCTTGCCAGACTTCAACCATAAGAAAAATGACACTTTTTCTCTTTTAATTGCCTCTCTAATTTAGATATTCCAAATATTTAAAATCTCTTTATTCTTATGTAGAAGAAAGCATACAGACATGGAAAGAAAAGCTTGTAATATCTGTGTTCTTCCATCCATTCCACAAACAAGAAAAAATGAAAGTCATAGTTACTAACTACGGAGCAAAGGAATAATTTTAAAGTGATGCACCAAGCTTTGAGGTTATTTTGAATGCATGTTGTAAATCCTAGAAGCTGTTCTTAGGAGAATCTCAGTCATCTAGAAATCGCTCTGAAAAAGCTGCTATTCATTGAATGCTATCGCACTCCTGTGTGTGTAGTAATTGAACTAATAGAAAGTTTTATTCAATCTTAGAGAAACTTAACCCAGCTTGAAATTAGTTTTTGATCATAGCTCCTGCTTGGAGAAATCAAAACAAAGCTTGTAAGCATTGTGTCCATTCCACAAGTTTTTAAAATGCTGTATTCCTACTGTGTAATAGCCTATTTCATATCAATATAATCTGAGCTACAAAGAGTCAGCTAATTCCAGTTTGGATAATGAAGGTATGCTCTGAACACTTCAGAGCTATCAGTCAGACACAGTATGTTTGATACAATTATGTTGCCAAGATCTGAATGCTCAAGGGTCTAGAATATAGATGAAAGTTACAGAAAAAACAAATAATAAAATCAAAGTTAAAAAGTGGGGACTGAAGTGGTAAACCAGCTAGATGTCCTTGATCTCTGGAGATTAGTGCTCCAATTCTGCATCAGGACCCACAGAGAAAATAATTTTAATGGCTTCAATCTGATCCCCTGGGTGCAGTTTATCCACATTACAGATTTCACCATACCATTAAGAATGACATATATTTTTCTCCTAAAGAAAGGTGTGGAACAGGAATAACGGGGCACACTTCACAGACCAGGATTGATGTATGTTGGCAAAGCAATGTGTGAAAACTGTGGGCCCATAATAGCCAGGGGATTAAGTACGGATTAAGGTGCAGTGAAAGGGGCTATTGAGAACTCTGAATGACCTCTGTCTGCACAATAGTGCTAATATTCAGGCCTTAGCTTCGCGAACACCATTTTTATCAGTATAGTTATTAACTGTAAAATATTAATATATATCTGAAGATCGGCAGTCTGTAATAGCTTATCTCTTACAAGGCTGGGTGCTGCAAATCATAAAGAGAGTAAACTTTTCACTTTTTCTGATCTAAAAGTGTAATAAAGAGTAGGTTGCATTTTAGAAACATTGCAATAATAATAGTAGACTAATACCCTTGTAGAGTTTATTCAGTATTTTTTATGGAAGCTGTACAAAGTGGAGACTCATAAACATGAAGACTAGCTTTATTTATCAGAGGTAATAATCCAAACCATTTTTAGGGTTATATTCTTGATCAGTGTTTTATGTATCACAGAGTCGGTTTGGAGTATATTTCTCCTTTGTCTTGTCTTGGCATTTAGCTCAAGTCTAATCTCCTTGTACCAGCTTTTTCACTCCCATGGGTTGTTTCTATTGTTCTTTGGATAATAATTCATGTAGCTGTCCTTTATAATCACATTAACTCTCACTTCATCTGAAAACTTCAAAATGATAGAGTTGATCCATTTATGAATATAACTACAGGAATTCCCAGAGGCTGAGTTTTTTAAAGCAGCTGCCTCCAAACTGGTACCTTGGATGTCACTGGTACTTGTTGCCTGAGAGACCCTCCAACATTCATGCAGCTAAAAGGAATAAAAAAATTTATAGACTGACACTGTCAACAAGAGCAATTTTGTAATATTATTTGTGGTGTGTCAGTTTCCTGGCCCTTCTGTGACTAAAGGATTTTTTGGAAGCTCCAGAAAAGTTCTTCTGGACAAAACTGCAGCAGTGAAGCACTGAATGTCCCTCTCAAGTCCAGCAATGTGCCTTACGTTAGCTAGAAAATTGTTCTTGGTGGAGCACAAAGGGAAACAGGGAGAACTATAGCAAGTTCCCACTACTGTTATGTCTCATCTCAAGTTTATATGCCTCTTGGCTTGCAGAGGAGCCTTAACTAGGTAGAAACTGTCTGCAAATACTTGAAAAAGCCATAATTTTTCATGTTTCTTGAAATTAATAACATATCCTATATGAAGGAATCCATAGAAAAACAGTGTTTTCATTTTTCTACCAAAAAGCTTGAGAGGTCCTCTCTGTGTGTAGGAAAAACAGTGTTTGGTATATTTCCTATTTGGCCATAAACTCAAGATGAAATACTGACCCTGTAGAAAACAATCAAGTTCTAACCCTGGCCTCCATGGGGTCAAGAGTTGGTGCTCTGAAAGCTGGAGCTGCTAAGTTGGAGCACTGGCTAAATTTGGGTGAAAGTTTTCTAAAATCTCACCCTATCCACCATTCTGAAGCATCACTAGCTTCAACCTGGGAAAGATTCAAAGAATAATTCTTGTTTACCTTTGATGGACAAACAGAAAAGTTAAAGGACTGTAGAGTATTTGGAAAGGAGAGCATCAGGGAAGAGATAGAAGAGAGGATGGAAGAGGAAGAAGGGGGGCTATAGATTTCTAAGTCCAGGACATGCTGACCTTTGATCAATCTGGCCATGAGGAACAGAAGTTGAATTTTCTCTGTCCTTCAACTTCTACACCCAATGAGCTCCTACACCTAATGTGCTTTTAGAAAATAAAAGCAATTTACCTGAGGAAAGAAAAAGATTAATTGAGCAAGTCTGTTAAAGGAATCAGTTTCTTTTTTATATGCTTTAAACCAAAATATTCCCCATAAGCCCTTTGGTACCCTGAAACAAGCAACCAATAAAGAAAAAAAGCTTTTAAAATGAAATCTTTTCCTTGGCAACAAGTTTTCACACAGAGAGTGCTTCTGCTGAAATACCAGCTGTGAAATGTGTTCCATGAAGTCAAGAGAAAATCTTAATCTTCCAGTCATTGGCATTTTACTTATGCATTCAGCATGTGTTATTATCATTCCTCTTGTTATTATAGAACATGGTTTAAAAACTAGCTTTGTCTTTGTTCACTGACAATGGTTATGGACAAATTAGAGATTGAAAATGCATTTTTTGTCTTGTATCTGAAATTCCAAGGCAATTTTTCATTCAGCGAGAAATTTCAAATGGCACTTGGAAAAAAGCATAGAAAAACACACATACAGTAACAAAAGTACCATACTATGCTTTTATATCTGTATATACTTCCGTTATCTTCAGTAGATTGCTGCAAAATTCTTGTAATTTAACCATAGCATAACATAAATTTTTCTCTAAGCATAACATGCAGCAGAAAGTATAAAAGGGCAAAAATGCAGATGCTTATTTTGTTAATCCCAGGCTAATGTGTGTGAAAACACCACAGGAAGCTTAAGGACTTGACATTAAACCAAGGGAAAATTTGTAGATATTGAATGGCCTTGGTTTCATTCCATCTAGAAACTGAAGGTAAAATTTGTGACAATTTTAATCCTAAACCCAAATTCATCCTTATTGCAGATCTATGGATGCCAGGGGTCTTTCTTGGAGAAATTAGATAACTAGGACCTTATTCATTTAATTCTACAGGGAATTTAATACCTATGAGTATCAAGTTTCTTCCATCATTCTCCCATTAAGTAGTAAGAACTCAAAAAGCGTTTTTTCCACAATCAGTAAAATGCCTTACAATTGTCTGAAGCATCAGAATTAGAAACTGTCATGGAATGTTATTCTGTGTATGATGAAATAGAAATTTATCAGAATGGTTTATCTATGGGAGAGCTGCTCTCTAACGATTGCAGTAGAATGCAAAGTGAGTTTACTGTCCTGTGCGTGGATATGGACTGGAACACTGTGCCACCTAACTGTGAGAAAGGATGTTTCCCAGTGTAACTCAAATTATATCGTTTACGTGATTGCAGATAGCTCATAAGAAAATCTATTGTTGTAAGATTTCAAGCAACCTTTTCAGTCTTATAGAATCTACTTAGATATAAATGCACTCCAGTCAGATACTGACATACTTCAGTGCTCATGCACAGTCCTGCTCCTGTTAATTACAGTTTGTCCTTGAGATACTAGCTAAGTAGGATAACTGTATCTATTGGAGGTGATAAGCATTAAGGCTATATTTCTCTGTACTATAAACACAGAGAATTTTTTAAAAGGTCATTAAAATCTGTGAAGTAAAATTTGAAAGATCAGAATCCAGAAAAAAATATATATAATAAGTGAAAGCAAAATTAATGGTATTTGTTTTCTTTTTCTACTGCATGCTTCTATAAGTTTCCTGAAAAAAAACCAAAAGATCCCCACCAAACCCCAAATGATACTACACTGAATTAACAAGGGAAAATAAAACTACATAGCTTAGAATCTAGATATTTATTTTCTAAAAAAAATTCTGGCCTACATCATGGCCAGTTGCCTACAATAATGGAAATTTCTGTAACCAGAGTAATCTCTGCTGCTAAGGTTGTCTTCACTGCTGCAATATTTCATCAAAAATAATTTTATGATAGGAAAGTTTGAGGATGAATCCAGGTTTCTACACCCTCTTGGTCACTGATTCTGTGAGAAAAAATAACCTACTGAAGTTTACAGTTGTTTTACATTCAGCAAGTTTGTTGTAGTTACATGGACCTTTGACTCCACACCCAAATTTCAATGTATGTTGTTTGTGCCTGTGCAGAAACGACAATTAAATAACAGTACTCAAGGTGACATCCACAACTGCAGGTTTGCATCCTAGTCATGTCCTTCATTGTACAGTGTCTGGAGGAGTAGTTGTTATTTTAGTTCTAATTAACTAATCCTCCTTCCCTCCTTATTGTCACAACAAATTGGTTACAGACCTTCTAAATAGTCTTTCTATAACAAAAGTAGCCAAATATGTGTAAATGTCTACAAAACACTTAAAATACAAATTTTGAGAGTGGAAGATGTCAAAATTATTATAGAAAATGGGTTCAGTTTGTGTGAAGTTGTCCCATCTGCCAGCATTTTCATTCATTGCCTGTAACTGACTCTGAGGTGGAAAGGACAGACAGATTAAGAAGGAGAGGTGAGTGCTGTTGTAGTGGGTTTGGTTGTAGTGACTTTGGCTGGACAACAGGTGCCCACCAAGACACTGTATCACTCTCCATTGGGACAGAGGAAAGAAAATAAGATGGAAAACAACTAGTAGGTTGAGATAAGGCAGTTTACTAAACCAAAAAAAAAAAAAAAAGAAAAAGAAAAGCAAAACCTTGCCTGCATAGGAGCAAAGGGGAAAAAATTAATCTCTTCTTCCCATTGGTGAGAGATGTCCAGACATTTCCCAGGAAGAAGGGCTTCAGTACACACAGCAGTGGCTTCAGAAGGCAAGCACTGCAAAATAAAAACCCCCATTCCTCCTCTCTCCCTAAACTTTTACATCTGATCTGACATCCCATGGTATGGAATATCCCCTTGTTTAATTTGGGTCAGCTGTCCTAGTTCTGTCCCCTCCCAGGATCTTGCCCACTCTCAGCACCTCAATGGAGGTGGGAATGTTAGAGGGACAGCCCTGATGCTGTGCCAGCACCTCTCATCTGTAGCCAAAACCCCTTTTATGAACACCTGTGCAGCCAGCAATGCAAAGCACAGCACTGTGAGGGCTGCATGGGAAAGTGAACTCCAGCTCAGCCAGACCCAATACAATCTCTACCCTTTACTCCATACCATTTTGCATCATACTCAGATTCCACATAATTTTATCTCTTCCAACTATTCCATTGCATGATTTCTCATTACTGAAATCCCTTCTTACCCACATACACAATTTAAACTACATCCTTAAACCGTCTCTGTATCAAACAGATATTTTCATTAACTACATCCCCCATCCTTTCACAGACAGATATTATTGTCCCATTTCATGGACTCTTGCCCTGGCATGTTCATGGGAGTGGTCCAATGTAGTCAATTTGCCAGGCCTCACCATATCAGAAACCCAGCCACTGCCCTCTATTCCAGGATTTCACTTGTGTGGCTCACTTGATGGCAGCATACATTTCACAACTTTCACATTTGTGAAAAGAGATTTATTTCCCTAGATGTTCTATAATCAATGGACCTAAATAGATCAGATGCAGAAAGATTAACTTAGTAGCTAACATAGCACAGCTGGGTTTCACAGAGTGTTATTCAAGGTGGAGTTTGCTCCAGTCTCCTCTAGGTAAAATTCCTTGGTTTCATATTGATCTCTCACAGTTTCTGAATTTTGTTATCCTTCTGGCTGTGTTATCCCTTCTTCAAAAAGTATGTGCTAGCCTACTGTAGCAGAAACGCCATGTGCATCCCTGCTTGTATCATTTGTAAAAGTAGTCATCTTTCTTTTGAATGCTTTAAAAATTTAAAATGTGATAGACTAAATGTAATATTCATAGGGAAAATGGAAATTTTAAAAGAATTTCTGGGTAGATGCCTGTGTATTGCCAACAAAAAGAAAGAAAATTATAGCACTAAAGAAAAAAAGAGAAATCGCATCTGTGCAAGGACGATATTCTATCAAAGAAGAATAATTCATTTTGTCCTACCTTGGGGTTAAATGCTCACTGCTGCTTGGGAAATCTTGTGTTTCTTTTCTGCTGTGTATGTCTGTGAATGTTTTATGAGCCTAACTGAGCTTAGGAATCAAGTTTCTTAGACAGACACAGTTTATTCAGAAGAATAAAGATACAGCAGAAAGATATTGATTTTTGAGGACTCTACGCCTTGTGAAAAATTAACCAGACATTCCTACCAAATCAATTGTATTACCTTGCTGTTTCAGGACTTCTTCAGGACACCCATAGCATGTCAGTGCAAAACTGTCTGTACCATAATTTCTTTCATAAAAGATGATTTCTGCTGTCTCCTTTGTCTATGTTCATATGTCCCAAGCTTTCTGCAAGCATGTCTTTGTATAGGTCCTGGTGTTCATAAGGAACAAAGAGGCTGAAATCCCATGTTTAACAAATTTAGAGGAGTGACAAATTCAAGAATCTTTGTCATAAGAATGAAGTCTTCTTTTACTGATGGAACTAAAAATGTAAATTTTATACTCTTCCACAATGATGTCCTTTCTGTCTCCACTCTCAAGGGTTTCTCTCTTGAAACCATCATTAAAGCTCACGATACAAGTCCTAAATCTTGGTAAGATTTCCTGTATCCAAAGCAGAAACTTGCTGCAGTTGCCCATACACTAAAGAAATTTCATTTAGCCAGTGACAGTTATTCAGCTTTCAGTCAGGGCATTTGGCTTATAGACCATGAGCAATTATTTCCTTGCTCCTCATGAACATTGTTTTGTAGCTGGTCTCCTGTTTCAAACTTTTTTTTTTTTTTTTTAAATTGCTTTTATTTTATTTTCCATCAGAGTAATTCACTGCTAGCTTTCTTGAACTTGAGAAAGCCTGGGTGGTTTTTGTTTTGAGATAATTTCATCAAGTTGACGACAGTAAATTTTCCATGAAAAGGCTCTGCTAACCTTCCTATGTGTTTAATACCTTTTGTAACTGTGCAGCAAGGGTTTTATACGTCCTCATTTCTCACTTTTCTAAGACTAGTGATGCTTCCTGTTTGATAACATTTATTGAATAGATTGCCTCTAATGAAAAATTAATAGAATTACTAGTAGCTATCAATGATGTAACACTGACCAGGAAAAACCTATTTTATTTTGCAGTTAGATTTTTCAGTTTCATTTGCTAATCACAAATGGATTTTCTTCTGTATATTAGCCATTACTGTAGTACACATATCTGAGCACGTGCTGAGGACTGGTTCTTCTACAACTCTGGTATAAGACAATGTAAATGATCAGAATCTACCTTCTGTAGGAGTCTATGGGACTTAGCCTGGGTAAAAATGAGCATTTGTGGTGATTCTGCTGTACATGACACAAGTAGGAACACATGCAATCAGTGAGAGACAAGAGAGTTAAACTCTTGTCAAAACAGGCTTTCTTGCACTTTTTAGGAAGGCTTATGAGCCAAAAGAAAATACGGCTTCTTACACTATGAACGATAAACCTCTAAAGATGATCAGGCTTGTTATGATAGATGACAGAAATTCCCAGGGGAAGATTCAAATTTACGTTAAGAGAAGTCCAGGCTGATATATTTTTATCCCAGGTGGCTTCTTGGGTGCTTGAATTTTTTCCAGAAATTTCTCTAAGGTGTCAGTGTACGAGTTCTGCTGTTTGAAATAAACTTATTTAGTTAAACACCTATTTTCACAAAAATTATTTTCCATCTCTGCAATTTACTATGTAATTTAAATGGTTATCAAGAGCTTAACCATTCTGCTCACAAATATCCATGTGTTCCTGTTAGACATAACTTTTAAAGTGCTTTGTAATCAATCTGGATGAAAGTAGCTCTTTAAATGGAAAGTTTTGTAATTATAAACAATGAGATTTTAAATCTAAACAATATTTTTGTTGTGTTTGATGAGTCCTTAATGAGTCCCTAAACTACAAAAAAGAATTCCTTTGTGAAATAGGAGTCTTGGTGAGAAAAGGCCAGAAAGATCCAGGAGAGTGCAGCTGAACTGTAAGGTCAAATTTTCCTGGACTGGTAGGTTGTATGCTAGGGCTTGAGAAATTGTCTTAATATGTCTGGAGTACTTTTACTAAATATACATAATGTATGCATATGTGTGCATTTGTATTCTGTTTATATTTATATTGACTACTAACAGACACAGGTGAGAAACTTCAAAATAGATATAACAAGAGCAGATGAGATATTCTCATTGATGGTTTATATGAGGAATATAAAATTGAAAATGTCATAGTTCAAAAGCAGTTTCATAGTCTTCACAATATAAAAAAATGCATTAATAAATAGACAAGAAAGTTTAAATTGGAGCATGTCTTCTCTTCAAATGGAATCAGAGATTTCAGGTAAGGAAAACAAAGATTTTGGTAGGAACTGATCTGAAATGCAGTTACTGAGAGGTTTTAATGACCTGTGTTTGGGGGGTTTTTTTACATTTGTTTCACTGCAAAACTGCAATTGAATTTTAAAGTTTGAATCCATCTGGTGTTTCATCTTAAATTTGGTTTAACTCTTTCTTGAAATTACCCCAGGGTGTACAGAATTTGAGCTGTTAAGAGCAGATACGGAAGATCGATTCAATATCGGCTTTTCCAGGTTCCCTGCCACAATATTCACACATAATCTGTTGAAAGTGTGGATCTTTCTTTGGTAATGTTTCTACAACCATTGAAACATAAAGACTTAAATAATAATAGTAATAATAATAGTAGTAGTAATAATAATATTAATAATAGTAACAGTAACAATAATAGTAAAAATATTCAGTAGAGAAATTTTTAATCAGAAGCATTTGAAATATCAAAGGTTCTCAGATTCCAGATCATAGGGAAATATATATTACAAAACGAAGTTTGAACTAAGTACTCACAGTATTCTATCAAGAATGACTTTTTCTAGTTTTTGCACCTTGTCTTTTAAATAGGAAAGGTTATGACATGATCAGCTTAGACTGACAAAAGGTACTTATTTTAATTAGCTGATGGGTTAAAAAATCTGAGTGATATCATGTTTTTCACAGAGTCAGTCTTGACACATCTTCATGCTGTTCTCTGCCATTTGCTAAATGTTACTTCCCAAGCAACAGTCCCTGTGGAGCCACACTGAATGCAGAATACAGCCAGAAATACAGAAGCACAATGACAAAAAGGGCCATTTTCTTGTACATTTTAACTTAATTTGATGATGCTAAGGAATTGATAAGAAGTTTAAAAATGCAATGTATAAAAAGGAGCAACTGGGAAGTAGAAGGCAAAAAAACTTTAAAAGCTATGAAGTGTCGAAAGCTGATTAAAAAATTCAAAACACTAAATACATTGCTGATAATTAACCACAAATAAAAGTTGTTCTTTAAAGAAGAATGGATAAATAATAATCCTACATTGTTGTTGGTGTACTAAATGGAAATGGTAAATTTGTTAAAAATTGATGCAGAGCCGGCAGATGTATTTGATAAATACATCTGCACCACATGGAAAAAAACAGTATGTTTTATTTAAACTTAAGATCCAGCCTACTACAAACTGAAGAGGTTTTAACAGCTGCTAAGCATATACATAAGACTCAACTTTAAAATATCTGAATCATGTTAATTTTTAATATTCTTCAGGTATTTGGAATATTCCAGAATAAAAAAAAAATGCTATGGATGCGACAGACTGCAGAAAGGGCAGGCAGGTTAACCAGGGTATTAACGGGCTGCTTAGTCTGATACCCATCTGGATGAAATAATAGAAGAGGTAATATAATTACCAGTTAATAAAGAATGAGAGAATATAAGTACAATTAATACTAGTCAAAATGGCTTCATGAAAATAAAGCTTGTCAGACAAACCTAATTTATTTTTTCTTTGGGTTTACATATTTAGCAGATAAAGACATCGCTGCAGACTGCATATGTTTAGATTTCTTTAAAACTTTTTACTTTAACCATCTGACGTTCAGATTTTTAAAAATTACCTTTAGACTCAATCAAAATAAAGGACATGCCAAACAGAATAAAAATTTATGGGTCTCCAGTAGTAGCTGTCAGTGAAGACTCATCACTAAATGAGAATGTTTTCAGAGGAGCTGATATTCAATCTGACACTATTTGGTATTTTTTTTTTATCCAGGATCTAGCAATAAATATGAAATTGCTGCTGAAAAAATAATTAGTACATAAGAGGCAAGAAGAATGCAAATAACTGGAGAGGCATATGACTGAGCAGCCTGGGGTTATTAGAATGGCAAGGCTGTGCATCTCTAACAAGGGATTCATGCCACTGCCCCATTCTCTAGTGCTACGTAAAGGTGGTCTGGAAGGCCCAGATGCCAAAAGACTATGCAGATAGTAATGAAAAATTAGCTCAAAGTGAAATGGTTCTATGGCCAAAAAGCATCTGAAGTTCTCATCCAGAAAAGCAAGGAGGTGGTGAATTAACCACGGCTAGCAGGTTCAGAAGAATTTTCCTGTCAGTGTTTTTTATCAGGTACTCAAAAGTGAAAGAACAAGTGCAGGAGTTACAAAATTATTCTTTGGACTAAAAGTGTAACAACTAAATGTGTATAAATTCTCAAAAATAATTAGAAGAGAGAACTTCTTGGCAATGAAAATGTACCTTCAGCAAGAGAGCAAAGAAGCAGTGATTATAAAATCAGAAAAATTCAGACAACCAAAGATAGATTTAACTGTTTGTTCTGAAAAAAGAGTTGTCGCTCCATCTCATAATGATTTATTTCAAAACTGACAGGATTTGTAAGAAGTCATAGATTTTATTATTAGACCACCAAATCTATTAGAAAAAGCAGGCAAATATTAACTTATCAAACTTACCAAATCCAAACTAAAAAAAAAAAAAAAAAAATTTGCAGGAACTACTTTGTCTTTTTCAGCTGTTATTTCATAAGTATTAGGGAAAGATGGCTGTATTCACACTTGGATTTTACCAGGGGAAACTGATCTAATCCTTAATATAAAAATGCATCTATTAACTTCCTGGAGTCTGTACTTCATCTCACTCTGCACCTCTGCAGTTACCTGGTCAATTGATGTATTCTTGTTCGCAATGAGACTTTTCTTTAACTTTATCCTGATACATCTTAGGACTATGTCTATTCTTTTAGCCAAGTCAGAGCATGTTGTTAAAGTCATGTTACATCTTAATGCATGCTGTTCAATTGCCATCTAACTTTGGATAAGCAAACATAAATCCTTCTATATAACTCAGGTATGCACCACTATTATTAGACTCTAATGTTTATTATGGAAATATCTTTTGTATTAGACTTTGAATAAACAGTTTGATAAATTAGGGTAAAAGTATTTTCTTTCAGGAAAAAGAAAATCACAGTAAAGTCAAGTCTGCCTTGAAGTTTTGTACTAAGAGAAACCACTTATACCTACAAAGAAGGCTTTAAAATCAATGTATTTAAAAATATATATTGGGTTTTTTGCCCTAGTTTGAATTTTCCTTGCAATGCAGTTTCAGATAACAGTCTGCCATAGTCCAAATTTCATCACCCAAAGTACAGAAGGAAGTAAAAGGCATCTCAAAAAATGGAAAACACAATTCAGACTTTATTTCTTCCACAAACATGAATGTGAAAGTGAATGAGTTACTGTGTGTGACCAATAAGCCCCTCACCACATGTCCATCAAGAGGAAAATATTGACTCATAAATTATAAACATTTTGTTTTAAATAGTTCCATTTTATAAATATTCATCATTTCCAAAACTAAGAAATGTCCTTATAGGTTTGAAGAGACTTATGGAGTTGGAGGCAAATAACAGCTGGGACACAGCCTCTAGGTATCTTTGCTTGCAAGGTTTCATAATTCAGAGATATTTGATCAATTCCAGGAGCAGATGTAGAATCATCACGTAAGAGAGGTGCAGGACATGCTTGTGTGTGCTGGACTGTTATAAATTCTTTAGATGTGTTTTGTGGCCAACAGTGGAGAAGGGAATCTGGCATGTCTGTATGTAAATACAGATCCATTTTTCTTTTCCCTCACCTTTTCCATCTGCAGCTCTTTCATTCTAAACCTGCAGTTGTTCGTCATCCTGTCCTGAGGCAGTTGGGCTGCTGTGCTTATTTTGCAATGGTTTCTGGGCATGTGTTCTACAGAGTCCTGAAAAGCATTTATGCCAGCAGTTTTTAGCTGTTTTCTCTGGAAAATGGTCTTTCTGACATTTACCTTACAACTTCAGTGTGTCTCTGTGGCCTAAGTTTGGTGTGCAGGTGATTTCTGACACCCTGATATCTTACTTGGCATGAAAAGTACTTTGGTGTCTAAGGCTCCTGTGCAAGCCTGAAAGCCTACACTGATGGTCTAGATATGAACCTGCAAACCAGAAGCCAAAATCAGTCCAGGATGAATGGCAGCATAGCTTCCAACAGCTGAAGAACCTGCAAGGGAAAACTGGAGGTTATTTCCCTAACAGCACTGCAGTTACAGGCAGGGACCAAGCCAATGCCAAACATTAGCTCCAAATGCGTGAAAAGCAGGAAGTAAAAGAGTGTAGTCAGGAGAATACAATAATATGATTCCTTGGTTTCCAGAAAAGTTAGAATCTGCTTTGGTGACAAAGGAGCGATCCCAGAACCTGCTGAGTGGTGCCTGCATGGCACCACCCTTTGCTCCAAGAACCTGAGGCATAGACTCCATTTCCCCTAACATTAGACATTTAGGCTCCTTTTATAATCAATGAAGAGAAATGGACCTGTCTGGAGTGTGAATCATCTGATTTATTTTAAACACCAGGCTTACAACAGAAAAATGGGACCTAGAAGTATCTATCTAATTCAACTGACTCTGGAGCAAGACTAGACAAGTAATGCAGACAAAAAATGCCTACATTCGGAGAGATAAATCTGAAGACTCTTGAGGAAGTTAATAGCTTCTAGGTTAAGACTGAATTGGAGTGAAGAATAATTTGAATCCAGGCTTAAGAACCCAAATTTTAGCTACATTGCATTAAGCATGACTAATTCCTTTACTGCTTCTGCATTCCAGGTGACTTGCCACTCCCTAATTTTAGACAATGAACTGAATGTTCTGGAAGGAAAGATGCTCATTGCTGTTTGGAGTGGGCAATTTTATCAAACCCCATTGTTTACTTACGAAGTTTCCTTCTCTTACCCATATCCTTCGAAAGAATTAAATATCTAATTCATGTGGTTTTAGCCCAGCTAGCAGGTCTCTCAAATGCATACAGACAGGCCCATATGCACCTCAAGTACTGTGTCCAGTTCTGGACCTCTCAATTCAGGAAGACATTGAGGTGCTGGAGTGTGTCAAGGAAGAGCAATGAAGCTGGTGAAGGATCTGGAGCACAAGTCCTGGGAGAAGCATCTGAGGGAGCTTGGGCAGTTCAGTCTGGAGACTCCCCTCAGGGAGGACCTTATCACTCTCTTCTCTCAGGTAACTAGCAACAAGGCAAGAGAACAAGGTCTTATGCTTGGCGGGGGAGGTTTAGGTTGCGCATTAGGAGGATTTTCTTCACAGAAAGAGTGATTGGATATTGGAATGGGCTGCCCAGGGAGCTGGTGGAGTCACTGGAGGTGTTTAAGGAAAGACTGGACATGGCACTCAGTGCCACAGTCTAGTTGATTTGGTGATGTTCAGTCATAGGCTGGACTTGATGATCTCAGAGGTCTTTTTCACCCTAGCTGATTCTGTGATACTGTGATATTATCTCAGGATTTTATTGGATGTGTTAGTTGGTACCTCAAATCTCAATCTGAACTCATTTTGAGAGCACTTTTTTTTTTTGGGGGGGGGGG